>JAJOOR010012388.1:0-19527 GCA_036250505.1 Solanum acaule
AATTCAAACTAGTCCTAAAATCTCAAATTCAAACTCGTCCTAAAATACCCTGATTCAAACTAGTCCTAAAATCCCAAATTCAAACTAGTCCTAAAATCTCTAATTCAAACTAGTCCTAAAATCTCAAATTCAAACTCGTCCTAAAATACCCTAATTCAAACTAGTCCTAAAATCCTAAATTCAAACTAGTCCTATCTCAAAAATCCCTAATTCACTCACTAACTAATTAACAATCAATCATTCAAACTAACAATCAATAAACACAATTTCAATAAACTAATCCAATAACTAACTTTTAACTTCATATTAGCATTTCAACATCAACTCAAGAAATACCCTAATTCAAACTAGTCTTAAAATCAAAAATCTATAATTCACCCACTAACTAACAATCAATCATTCAAACTAACAATACATAAATACAAATTCAATAAACTAATTAAAATAATCTAACTAACAAAATCTAATATAACTCCAATTATTAACTAAAATTGATGAAATCCTAACCTTAAAGGAAGGAGAGAATGAAGAGAGAAGCAACAGGGGCAGCGACAACAGGGTAGCGGCAACGGCGGTGGGCGACTGGCAGCAGCGGCGACGGTTCTTTGGAGAGAAGGAAGAGATGAAGAGATGAGAGAGAATGATGCTAAGAGATATGGAAAAAATTCATGTATCTATCATACATATATTTAAAAAAATTATGGACAGCGTCTCTTTGTCCATCACTTTTTTTAAAAATGTTCGACCAAAATTTTGACTAAAAAGTGACGGACTAAAAGACATTGTCTATCACTTTTATAAAGTGTTTGACCAGTTAATTTGACTAAAAAGCAACGGACTAGGAGATGTCGTCCATCGCTAACTCAAAAAACAATTAATAAATTAAATTTACTCAAAAATGACTGAGAACATGGCTATTATTTTTAATAAAAAGCGACGAACGACAACTCTAATTATATTAAATAAATAATTAATAATTATATATTTTTTGGCACAAAATCCGCCAAAGAAAGCAACGGACTAAGAGATGTCATCCGTCGCATTTTGTAAAAAAATAATTATTCAAAAAAAAAGCGACAGGTAGTGTGGCAAATGGCGTCTCTTTACAGAGTGGCGTTGTCCATCGCTTTTTTGTCCGTCATTTTTAGTAGTTTTTTAGTAGTGTTCATTGTTTTCGAGCTTCTATTCACGTTTTTAGAGGGGTTATTTTAGTACTTTCCTCATCCCAAAACCGCAACACATGACTATTAACCTTCTCCAAAAGACAAAGTCAATCAGTTTTCATTACTTCAACGCGCCCATTCTTAAAAATTCATACGCTTAAGAACTTCAAGAAACACCAAGGCTAGGGTTCATCTTCAAAGATTTTATGCAGAATTTGTCATTAAGGTATGTAAGGCTATTCATAGTGGTGGGCTGATTTCGTCCTCACACCCTACATCTCAATTCAGTCAGCAAAAGTTTAATCTAGTGTTATACCCTTAGTTTCAAGAAATCTTGATATGAGTTATTTTTTTTACCCTCTCTAGGAGCTCCCACCCCTTTTGCTCCCTTGGTGACTCGAACTCGCAACCTTTGGGTTGGAAGTGAGGGGTGCTTACCATCCGAGCAACTCCCTCTCGTCTGATATGAGTTACATTATTGATTCTGAGTTCTAAATCTTTGATAATGGATTGTTATATATATATTGCATTGAGATCTTTGAGTTGTCTTTCATGTTTATATTCCACATGACCCTAATTTTTGAGTTTCGATTAAGAGACTTTTGAACAAGCATCTTTTTTCATAAATTGATTTTTGAGGAGTTAAAAGTGAGTTCAAGAGTAAGTTTTAAAGCATACTTTTTGAATTAGAGTTAAGGAAACTATATGATTTCCAAATGTTTCATTTTTACAAGAAGAAAGAGAGTATTAGTTTGAGAAAAGTAAAAGAGTAAATCTAGGGTTTTATCTTTAGATTTGAGTATTCCTGAGATGAGTTGATGTTGAGTTCTGAGTTCTTGAGTTCCTGATTTTTGAATTTTTATTCCTAATTATTGAATTATCGTATATGGTGTATTGAGATTATTGAGTTATTTATTCATGTATTTAATTCAACATGAAGCCTATTGTTGAGTTAAATTTGACAATCTTTTCAAAATAAATGTTTTGTCTTTAAATTAATTTATAAGGAGAGCAACAAATGAGCTTGAGAAAGAGTTTTCATATATGAATTGAGTAAGAGTATAAGGGAACTACGTATTCCCAAATATATCACTTTTTACATTGGGAAAAGAGAAACTTTGATTTCTAAATGAATTTATGAGTTTAGAGACATTTCAGATCAATTACCTCTTTTAAGAAAATAGTTTGAGAAATGATCTCAAACCAGAGAAAGAGTATGATTTAGACATTTGAGCATAAGTATATATAGTATTGGTAGTATTGAGCACCGATATGAGGATGAGTTCAGACAACTCAAAATCCTCATAAACCATGTCTTGCCAACATGGGTACATGATCATACTCTTTAGATGAATCCTTATAACTTAGTGGATCTACTTAGTTGAGAGGTTCTATACCCTGGCACGATATATGACAGTTCTGGCAGCGTGGGCGAGATGTTGTATCATCACGTAGCTCATAGTGATGGTTGTCGATTGAAGAGTCTTCCAAATAGAGTTAAAAGTGTATTTTTATCATATCACTTAATATGTTGAGTTCAGAGATGAATAAGTATTTGTAAAATTTAAATGATTTCACTCATTTATTTCTTTACATTCAATTGGGTATATATTTATATCTATTACAGTCCTTTTAGTTCAGTTATATTGTTATCCAGTTATCTTACATACCCGTACGTTCAATGTATTGATGTCATTCGACTTGCGTCTTTTATGATACAGATTCAGGTACTTAGGATCCTCAACAGGAGTTTCGTTGAGATAACTTCATCTGCTCGTCAGTTTTTGAGTGAGGCCTCTTTGCTTCTAGAGGACTCTATCGTTTATGAGTTTTTAGTAGTAGTTTCTTGAGGTGTCTTGGGTCTTCTCCCGACACTCGTCTTTATACAATAGAGGTTTCATAGATAGACAGTTTTAGAGAGTATTTTGGTTTCAGGTGTTTTATTTAAAATTTATGTTTTATACTCAATATACTCAAATAGTATTGTGATTCAGTAAATTGTTGTTAAACATTTCTTTCATTTTTATCTTTGTGTATGCTTAAGTTAATATTTCGTGTGTAGTCAGCTAGGATGAGAGTTCTCTTGGTGACCAACAATTGTTCTCGAGTGCCGGCTACGTCTAGGGTGTAGGCTCGAGTCGTTACAGATCTAGTCTAGATAGGTACAAGATCTTATAACAGAGAACATACATAATATAAAATAAATACACAAGAGAGATACAACTATCACTTGAGAGGTGGTCTTCCCTAATTTTTCGATTAGCTTTTCATCTCTCTTCCGATGGTTGGTGTTCCATTCATGTAAGTTTTTTATGCCTTTTCATTATATGTCTCAAATATCTTCTCTCCTTTTTCTAACTTTAATTCCTTTGTTTTAGGAAAATGGACTTAGGATGAGCTCTTTTACTTGATGTTGCTTTTGTAATTTCATAGAAATTGGGTCCGTTTTATACATTGCTCTCTTTTCATATTTTTGAAATCCTTGCATTATATATATGGTATTGTATCCTTCTTCTCCCGTCTCAAATGTAGGGAATATTTATTTTTTCTGAATTAATTATTCTATTTTCCATTGATGATATCGACTGAAAATCTTAAAAGTGTGTCGTATTCTCTTGCTCAAAAGCTAAATTTGTAAAGAAATCTGCAAGCTTATTTCCTTCCCTTTGAACACATGTGTAATCCCAATTTGTAATTGTTGCATCATCTGTCTGATTTGCTCGATTTTTGTATGATTTTTCATGGTAGTTTCCAAACATTTATTAGTATGTTCTTGAGGATCATCAAGTATGTCTTTTTGTTAGCATTATGAATTCCTTGGCTAAGATAGTATCTCATGGCTTTATGAATTGATGTAGTCTCTGCGACTAGACTTGAAGTTTCTCCTATCTATCTTGCCTTCACGTAGATTTGATCTTCAATTAGTGTCATTCCTTAAACAAAAACCATAAGAGCTTAGTCATGGATTTCCTTGATTTGCTTCATCTATGTTGATTTTGATTGTACACGTGATTGCTTCTTTTACTTAACCAAACAATGAATATAGTTTAGGCTTGTAATTGCTCAAGAATTGTATCAGTGTTGGTTAGTTTGTTGGTTATACAGTTAACTAGGGATAGTTGAATCTAATCATCTGATTAATTCTTAATTGGACCTGATAAACTATTCTTCCATATAACATCTAATTAATTCTTAATCTAATCATCTGATTAATTCTGTATTGTGTCTGTTTAAGGAACTATTTGCAGCACAAGGTAAATATTGGTTTGGCACTTGTTCTCTGCAACTGTGTTTTTGTGCAAACCTTTGAATGGATTTTTTTTTCTTTTTTGAGTTCTTGTAGTCTTTGAAAGTTGGCTTTATGTCATAGAAGGTTCTCTTTTATAACTTTTTGTTTTATTTGTTATTGTTTTTTGTGGTGGTGGGTAGGGTGGAAAAGGGTTGCAGTGGTTGAATAAGTTGTAAGGATAGCCTTTCCTTTTGAGTAATATCTATTTAATATCAGGATATGGTCTAGTGTGATGACCTATCACATCATCACACCACTTAGGCGCCACGTTCCATAAGGTTGTCCATGTGGAAAGCTTAGATTTGAAGAACAATAGTCCTTAGTAGAATATTCTAGTAGTATATGGAGAGTTCCTTGGAAGACCTTTAGAATCCCATGGATTTGCATGGAAGGTCCTAGGAATCTTCTAGCTGTGTAGAGTATTCTAGAAAGAGGATGTTTTGTAAATAACTAGGGACTTGTACAAAAACTATTATTTATCTATTAGTCCTTAGAGAATATTATAAATAGAAGGAGATTCATTTGTAAAATCCATCAAACAAATCTTCCAAGGAGATACACACAATTCTCTGTTTTCCAATCGGTATCTTTTATTTAAATAATTCTTGGTTGATTCCCCATACCAAGCATGCTCAACTCTAGGGTTCCTCTAACCCTTGTTACATTCTCCAAATTATTTTGGTAAACCTCAAATCGGGCATTTTACATTGGATCGGTTCACATACACTGATGAATTGCAGTGAATGTAGTTAGATTTTCACTTATAGTCACTGTAATTTATTAATGTATGAGAACAGGTCCAATGAAAAAGGCACGGTTTGAGGTTTTTCAAGAGAATTTGGAGAACGTACGTAATGAGAGATAGATGGAACACGAGAGTTGGCATTCTTGGTATAGAACATCAACCAAGAATGTGGAGAGAATTATGTATCGTGGCTTTGAAATGCCTAGTGTTGACACCCAATTTTGACCCTCTTTTCCTCTAATTCATTGTTTCGAGCTTCTAAATTAGTAATGTATCAAATTATATTTTTTGTCACTACTTTTTTTACTACTGTGATTATATTATTATTGTTATTAACATCTTCTTCGCACTTGTATAATATTAATAAAATTATGTATTTTACTATCGTGTTTACACCTCCTTTTCTCAAACAATTAATTGTTGTCACCTTATTTCAAGTTTCGTACTCATTAAATTAATTTTAAGTCGATATTTTGTATCTATGGTTTATATTAGCATAAATTTGTAATATTGATATATTTATTATGTAAATTATTAGTTTTCATCTCTCTCTCTCTCTATATATATATATATATATATAGTTGTAAAATGGATGACCACATATATATATTTTGTGGTAACATATATGTACACACTATACACTATGTGTAAGATGAATATACACACAACAAAGTGTTGTAACCTAACCATCCATATGATATACTTGGTGTCCAAAGTGTATACATGGCAAGAAGATATCCATGTATCACATTTGGTGCCTTAGTATATACAACTATATATACCCCTCTTCTTGTAACAAAAGAAAAGAAAAAATAAGAAAAGAGTAAGTGAAAGAAAAACATTCAATAATAGAGAAAAGCTACTACCACTACCACGTTGTGCCTCTCTCTTTCTCTCTTTTTCTTCTTGTCATTTTATGTTACTACACATGCTTTATTTTATAACACGTTATCAACACGAGTCTCTTCATCTACAAGCATCTCCGGTGGTGTATTAGCCCAAACATAAATAGCATAGAGTATATTATATTCTGCTATATAAGTCCTCTTATACTTGATAGTCTAAATTTGATGTGTCTAATGTAATTATAGTTTGTGTTATCATGGATTTTTTGAAGGATAATTAGTACGTACTTAATTGATAACCTTGTTGGAAGAATTGAACTGAACAAAATTGTTAGAAGACTAAAAATGCATAACATGAATTTTTAATTTGGTTGATACTTTGTTGTGGTTTTCACCTAGTAATACATAATTGCTTTAAAATGAGATATAGTAAATTTAAGGAATGCATATCAAAATAAAAAAGAAAATATTAAATTTATTATGTTGACCTACATTGACCTTGATCAACATCATTGATTATTTTACACTTGTTTATCTTTCACTAGCTAGTCATTTACTTCTTCAATTATTATAATATGTTATATGTACTAACATGACTGGGTTTATAGTTGCTTTAAAAAGGTAAGCAAAATAATATGTGAATAAGTATTTTATTTTCCTTTGGAATAATCAAAAGGACTTTTCTATCATGAAAGATTCTTTGAAGTGGCATTGGCATGTTATTTAGGTTGGCAATTAATAAATATGTCAATAGTAAGCTAATGATATATTTTTAATTTATAGTAAGCTTCCTTCATAATAATAATTACATTAATACTGATTTGTATATATCTACAAAAACAGTATGCTAATTTTTGAAATCCATAAAATATGCTACATGTCATTGAGACAATTTGACATGTAGACTTTATTAGGTCCATTTATCAAGTGTTTATTTAATTCTTGGATTTTGAGGTATCATATTATTTATTGTGATTAGTGATTATTAGTGTTTACCTCTAGTTGCTTTATCTATGAATTACAATTGAAGAAATAAATTTTCTTAAATAGCAACAAATGAAGTCAATGTTGAGAATTAATTTGTTGATTTTTCAATAAGTGAATTATTCATAAAACTTTTAAGTTGAAAATAGTATTCAGAGCCACCTATGAGGATCAACTTTGCTTCGTTTAGCAAATTTAATAATTTGTATATGATCTTTTGAAATGTTATTATGACTAAATTTATTTGTACTATTAATAACAAAGTAACAATATTTTAAAGGCTCAAGGCTGAATTTTATTTTGGACTATATATGATGTCAATGATTGAGGTAAGAGGGTGGATTCAAATTTCACCGCACCAAAAGGGTAAGACATCGATTAAAGTTTCGATGCACCGTGATGATAAGATTTTGGGTTCAAGTCCCTTCATATTTTGGCCTAACACACCTTTGTATGGATAATACATTGGGTTAAAGTTCCAATGTATTATATTGATATATAATGATGATTGAACAAATCGATATGCTCTTGCTAAAAATTGTGAAGTCCGTTCCACTGAATATGCTCCATTCATTTAAGTGAATGTGATATCAATACAATAAAAGTCTGAAAGATGAAAAGATTATTTTATGATTGGACATATGAATATGGACATGAATGGAGAAAATAATAATAGTCATCAGTGTGATAATTATAAAAGAAAGAACATTATGAGTTCTCAAAATGGCCTTTTAAAGAGTGAAGGTAATTTTGTCATAAAAATGATATGAAAGGTCATTAGAAACATGTTTGTTATGAGACCTAATAATTTGATAAGTTTATATATCCTCCATCAAAGAAAAGGATGAAAGCATGGTGATACACTTGTAACACCCCAGAAAAAATTTTGAACTAAGACTCGAACCGTTCTTCGTAGTGAGTAAGATTTTACCAAGGAATTTAAGTGTTGAGGTCACTAGATGTAGCCCCTTCAGTTCCAAAAAAGAACTAAATTGGAAATAGCAAAATCTGAAATTTTGCAAGTTTTGCTTAATTTATGAGTTTTGGATCAACTTCAAACAACCATAACTTTTAGCATAGGATGATTTAGATGGTCTACAAGATAGCTAATGAAAGGTCTTTGAATTATCTTTCCAATGCCGCCAAGTTTGCTAAATTTCGAGTTCGGATGAGTGAGATATTCCCTTTTAAAGTTGAGTTGTCCAGTTAAGGAAAGTTACCCGAAATTAGTAAGGGGTATTTTGGTCTTTTGATGTGAGGCCAAAATACATATTTTAAATCATTATTTTCCTCATATTTAGTATTTATATATGTCTTTTTTAGCCTGAATTTTATGGATTGTGCTTGATAATATATTTTATTTGTAGGGTTAAATTGATGTGAAGATGAAGAAATTCGGAGCTAAAACGAATTAAATATGAAAGGTTGAAGAAGGAAATCAAGCAGACAGCTTAATGGATTAACTTTAATATAATAATAATATTTCATATATGTTACAAAGTGCAGAATGCAAGCCGTCAATTGAGCTGCCACGTGGCATCATGTGAAGGCACTTCTAATTGCAGGCGGCGGACGAAGCAGTGTTTCAATCGGAATCCAATTCCGTTTGGTTTTGGATTCCCAATTTGCTTTGGACTCAATTATTTTCTTCAGGGTTTTCTACATCTATAAATAGTTCATAAGAATAATTATTAGAGAGAGGAAATACAATGTAGAAATTAACTTTTGATCTAGGGTTTTTTATCTTTTCTTCTCTTTTATTTATTTTACATCTTTTATTTGAATGATTCGTTGTAATTGTTCTATGTCTATGTGGAGTTAAACTTCTCGTTCTTGGATTATATTTTCTTACAAAATGATTGTTTAGTAATTTTGATTCTGCATAATTGTTTATTATATTGGTTGTTCTTATATTCTTGTGATTACTATTTCCATGCTTGATCACCAGAGATAAATATATTATCTACTCATGAACTTAGGAAAGGAATAGAGGGATAGAACATGGAATATGAGGAGCATGATTTTTTTTTGCATATCACTTGAATTGATTTGTGTCTAGGATAGGGATATACCTAGGTACCTTGCTTGGCTCAATTACGAGAAGACAACGTAATGCTCCATAGTTTGTAACACCCCAGAATATTTTCGAACTAAGACTCGAACCGTTCTTCGTAGTGAGTGAGATTTTACCAAGGAATTAAAAATTTATCTAAGTGTTAAGGTCACTAGATGTAGCACCTTGAGTTCCAAAAAGAATTAAATTGGAAATACCAAAATCGGAAATTTTGCAAGTTAAGCTAAGTATGTGTTTTGGGTCGACTTCAAACGACCATAACTTCTAGCTCAAGATGATCTAGGTGTGATTCTAGATACCCTAGGGAAGATCTTTGAATTATATTTCCAATGCCACAGCTTCGATATCGTATGAGGGAGATATGTCCATTCGAAGTTGGGTTGTCTAGATAAGGAAAGTCAAAACCGGATTTTAGAGGAGTATTTTGGTCTTTTCCTTACCCAATCAGATTTATTTCATTTTTAGTAATATTTTAGGGGTCTAATCTGATTAGGTTCAGTTTTATAATCCTAGTTTACGCCTAGGGTTTTAGTTGAGAGTTCAAGAAGAGAAAAGAAAAAGAGAGAAGAGGAGAAAAGAGAAAGGATTGAAGCGTTCGTTGAAATTCTTGAGAGTTGTTGCAGATTGTCGCCATGGGTTTGATCCCTAAGAGGTATGTAAGCTTCCATAGTGTTGGCTTTTCTCACCCACACGCCAAACATATTATTTTCAGCAAAGTTTCATTCTCAAAAGTTGAAGGATTTAAGTTCTTTATAGGTGTTCTTGAAGTTCATTCTAAATCTTGTTTTGTTGGGGTTTTGATGATATCTTCATATTAAAGTGATTGTTTTGAGTGTTGTTTTGAGTGGATTAGTATGTACTTAGGTTGGGTGATCGAATCTAAGGAAAACTTGAGAAAAAAATTGATTAAAAGCGATTTAGGATCAGAAAACGAGAGACGAAATTCATCGAACTTGACCTGGGGAAAGGTTGGGGGGAGGGACCCTGCAGTGCTCCCATATGCAGTCTCTGAAGTTAGGGGCTGACTGCCCCCACACCTTTTCTGTCGGTTGTCCCGTTTGAGTCCCTTTTAAGTGTACCTTCACTCCCTTTGATTCTAATCACTCTAAACTACTTCCAAACACTTAGAAATCATTCATAACATGATCATAACCTTGAATTCATAATTCAAATTCAAGGTAAAGTTATGAGTTGAGTCTTGAGAGTTCTTCCGAACATTTTGAGAGAGTCCCTTTGAGTCCTTCTGAAAAGTCTTCTACAATTTCTAATAACTTGTTTCAAGACTCAAGTAAGTGAGACTGAGAGTGAGGAGAATGTATTCATGAGTCTACACTATCACCTAGATTCTTCATATCATGAACAATGACTCTTGAATTCATAATTCACATTCAATTGAGAGTTAAGAGTAGAGTCCAAGAAAAGTCTTTGAGTTCAATTGTGAATCCTTTGAGATCAACTATTGATTTGAACTAAGATTTGATTAAATAAGTATGATAATGAGAAGAGTCATATACATGAGTTGCTTATTGATATTTTGACCCTTGAGTCGAGTCGTTCATTCCCATAAATTCCGTATGAACTTCATAAGTTGAGTACATTTGAGAGGAGTAGTATCTTCAAGTTCTAAGTCTTGAGTATTGAGTTCCTAATCCCCTGTGAGATTATATTTCTAATCATAGGACTATTACATGTTACCCATGAAGTCCTTGAGTTGAATTGTTCATACCCATAATTCTGCATGAACCCTATAAGTCGAACAGTCTTGAGATGAGAAGTATATTTGAGTCCTTGAGTTGAGTAGTTCATGCTCAAAATTCCGCATGAACCCTCTGAGTTGAGCATTCTTGAAATGAGTAGTATTAGTGAAGTTCTTGAATTCCAAGTATTGAGATCTATCGATGGTTAGTGAAAACCTTGCATCGAGTCGTTCAAGTCCATAATTCGGCATGAAACATATTTTAAGAAGTCTTTTACAAATATTTTAACTTTGTTTTCAGACTTAAGTTTTGAGCTCAGTAAAGAGTAAACTTGAAGTTCATTTCTTCAAAAGTATATGGGGACTATGTATTCCCAAAAGAGTTTAAAATGTTTTCACATTTAAATAAGAATGGAAAACTGAGATTTTCAAAAGAACCTTTGAGCTAGTTTTTATGTAAAGAGCCTTTAAGCTAGTTTTTCAATAAAGAGCCTTTGGGCTAGTTTTCAGCTAAAGAGTAAATGCTTTCACAATAAAGCAAGAGAGGAAACCTTGATTTCCAAGATATCCTTTGAGCTAAGTTTTTGAGCAATTATTTCAAATCACAGAAAGAAGTATGTTTTAAACATAATGAGCTAGTATCATATTTTGAGAGTAGTATTGAGCACTGATATAGGGACAAGCTTGAGTTCAGATAACTCATGTCTCCATAAACCATGTAGCCATCATGGGTAGAAAAGGGTCATACTTTTTAGATGAATCCTTTTCGCATAGACTAGTAGATCCACTTCGTAGTTCAAGTCCTATACTTGTGGCAAGGTATAGGATGCGCTGGCAGCGTGAGGAAGATCGATGTATCATCACAATAGCTCTTATGTAATGGTTGTCGGTTAGAGAAACTCCCACAACAGTATTTTGTATTTTTATATACATCAGATTATTTGTATTTTTACATACATCTCAGAGTTATATATATCTTTGAATACACACAGAGCCGGCATCATGTTTTTAAACAGCTTTTCTTTATCTTGCACATGTTTTAAATTGCTTTATATTGAAATGAGTTCAGTCATTTTGAGTTGAGTTGAGCCGGGTAAGTTCTTCAGTTTCTTTCAGATTCTTTTCAAGCTTATGTTTATGTTTTAGAATTCCCCTTACATGCTCGTACATTCCACGTACTGAGCCATTTGGTTTGTATCTTTTCATGATGTAGACACAGGTATTCAGGATAATCAACAGGAGATTGGTTGATACATCCGGGAGTTTGAGTTAGCTATGGTGAGCCTCCTTGTTTCCAGAGGATTTCATTTATTTTTCAGTTTAGTCAGGATGTCGTGGATCTTGTCCCGACTTCCATCTTTATCAGTTAGAGGCTTCATAGATAGTCAGTATAGTTAAGAAGTTTGTATCATTTATTTTATTAAATGTTTTAAAGACTTATTTTGCCTATTTTATGGCGAGTTGAATAATTTATTATATTCAAAGTTTTCTTTTGAATTAAAGCCTTCGATTTAAGTTTCAGGAATATTTATTCAATTTTTAAGCTTTGTATACTTGAGTTAGTCTTCCGCTTGAAGTCAGCCAGGATGAGGGTTCGTTTGGGGACCAGAAATGGTTCTTGAGTGCCGGCCACGTCCAGGGTGTAGGCTCGGGTCGTGACATAGTTGGTCCAGTCTATCCCCGCTCAACGATGTAGTTAGGCTATCAATTGTGGTAGATGGTTAGAGGTCGGGAGACCATGACTATATTATCAACCCCGTGAATCAATAACTAGATAATCAAATAAGTTGATGTAATTGATGCTAAACTTGATTGTTAGTTAAATTATAATCCTAGATCGATTCATTGATTGATTGTGTAATCATCTATTATTTCTTAATTAATTGTTTTTTAGTTATTTATCTTTATTTTTAGTTTAGTTAATATATATATATATATATATATATATTCATCCTTTTGAAATCCTCCCTTAAATAAATATTTAGAATTAGTATAATTTAGTAAATGGTTAATCGACAAGTCCTTTGGGTTCATTAATCCGGCTCTTATAGGGCCATTATATTACTTGCGCGACCGCGTACACTTACGTGTGCAATTGGGAGCAACATTTTTTCCTTACCAAATCAGATTTAAATCATTTTTAGTAAGGTTTTAAGGGTCTAATCCTATTAGGTTCAGTATTATAATCCTAATATACGCCTAGGGTTTCAGTTGAGAGTTCAAGAAGAGAAAAGAAGAGAAAAAAGGAGAAAAGAGGAGAGGATCAAGGCATTCGTCGAGATTCTTGCATTTTGTTACGGATTTTCACCATGGGTTTAATCCCTAAGAGGTATGTAAGCTTCCATAGTGTTGGGTTAGTTCACCCACATGCCAATCATGTTATTTTCAGTGAAATTTCGTTCTTGAAGTTGAAAGATTATAGTTCTTGATGAGTTCTTGATAGGTGTTCTTGAAGTTCATTCTAAATCTTGTTGTGTTGGGGTTTTCATGATATCTTGAGATGAAATTTAGTAATTTGAGTATTAGTTTGAGTATATTAGAGTGTAATTATGTTAAGTAATCGAATCCAAGTGATTGGGGAAGAAACCGTTCAATTTTATGTGAGTTAGGGTGAGAAAATGAGCAAACAAAGTCGTCGAAGTTTTCTGGGTTGTGGCCTGGCACCCCACACCAGACAGAGCGCCCCAACCACTTCTCTGAAGTTTAGGGTTTGGCACTCCACGCCACTCAGAGCGCCAGAGTCGCCTGCCCCCACCCGTTCTTCATCGTTTAGTATGTTTGAGTTTTTTCAAAGGGTACCTTTACTCCCCTTTGATTCTAAACACCTAGAAATCATTCATAACATGAATCATAACCTTGAATTCATAATTCAAATTCAAGGTAGAGTTAAGAGTTAGGTTTTGAGAATTCTTTTGAACATTCTAAGAAAGTCCCTTGAGTCCTTTTGTGGAGTCTTCTACAACTTCTAGTAACTTGTTTCAAGACTCGAGCAAGTGAGTATGAGAATGATGAGAATGTATTCACGAGTCTACTTTTTCATCATGAGTTCCTTCATAACATGAACTATAACTCTTGAATTCATAAATCATATTCAAGAGAGAGTTAAGAGTAGAGTTCAAGGAAGCCTTTGAGTTCAATTGTGAATTCTTTGAGATACATAAACAATTTGAGTTAAGTTTTGAGTATGTAAGTAAGAGAATGAAAAGAATCGTATACATGAGCTCCATAATGTTCTTGAGACCCTCGAGTCGAGTCGTTCATTCATATAAATTCTGTATGAACTCCATAAGTTGAGTATCTTTGAGAGAAGTAGTATCTACGTCTTGAGTATCGAGTTCCTAACCTTTTAGAGATTATATTCCTAATCATGGGACTATTACATGTTACCCATGAAGTCCTTGAGTTGAGTAGTTCATGCCCATAATTCCGTATGAACCCTATAAGTCGAACAGTCTTGAGATGAGAAGTATCTTTGAGTCCTTGAGTTGAGTAGTTCATGATCATCATTCCGCATAAATCCTCTGAGTTGAGTATTCTTGAAATGAGTAGTATCATTGAAGTTCTTGAGTTCCAAGTATTGAGTTCTATCTATGGTTATTGAAAACCTTGCATTGAGTCGTTCACGTCCATAATTAGGCATGAACCATATTTTAAGAAGTCTTTTACAAATGTTTTAATTTTGTCTTACGACTTAAGCTTTGAGTTGAGTAAAGAGTAAGAGTAAAGTTCATTTTCTTTAAAATGATATATGGGAACTAAGTATTTCCAAGAGTAAATGTATTCACATTTAAGATGACAGGAAACTGAGATTTCCAAAAGAGTTTTGAGCAGTTTGAGTACCATCTCTTTTAAGAGAAAGATTTTTGAGTAATTAACTCAAATCAAAGAAAAAGTTATGTTTTTAAACATATGAGCTGAGTATTTTGGTAGTAGTATTGAGCATCGATATGGGGACAAGTTTGAGTTTAGATAACTCACGTCTCCATAAACCATGTAGCCATCATGGGTAGAAAGAATCATACTTTTTAGATGATTCCTAAGTGTTTTTAGCATATACTAGTGGATCCACTTAGTTAAGGCATTCTATATTACTGCAAAGTATAAGACAGCTCTGGCAGCGTGGGTAAGATGATGTGTCATCACTTAGGCTCATCGTAGTGGTTTTCGGTTAGAGAACTCTCACAAAAATTATACTACTTTATTATATGAGTAAAGTTGAGGTTATTATTGCATTTTCATTAACGAACTAAGTTGTTTTCCATTGTTTTAAAAGCTTTCATTATACTGCATGTGTATTGTTGCTTTCTATTGAGTTGAGTACCCAGATTCGAGTATCATATCTTTGAGTTGAGTATCTAATCTTTGAGTTGAGTTATCTCTTGAGGTAAGTTGAGTGAGTTGAGAAGAGGTAAGTATGTTTCTTTTTATCAAGTTCAAGCTTATGTTATGCTTTAGAATTCCCCTTACATGCTCGTACATTCCACGTACTGAGCCATTTGGCCTGTATCCTTTCATGATACAGATACAGGTATTCAGGGTCATCAACAGGAGCTTCGTTGATATCACATGGAGCTCAAATTAGCTATGGTGAGCCTCCTTGCTTCCGGAGGATTTCATTTACCTTTCAGTTATATCAGTTGTTATGATATCGTGGGTCTTGTCCCGACTTCCATCTTTGTAATTTAGAGGCTTCATAGAGAGATAGTAGAGTTTGAGAAGTTTGTATCATTTATATTGTTAACTGCTTTAAAGACTTAAGTTGCTTATTTTATGGCGAGTTGAATATATTATTTTATTCAGAGTTTTTCATTTGAGTTAAAGCTTTGTATTTCATTTTCATGAATTTTATGCAGATTTTAAGCTTTGTATGCTTGAGTTAGTCTTCCGCTTGTAGTCAGCCAGGATGAGGGTTCGCTTGGGGACCAGCAATGGTTCTTGAGTGCCGGCCACGTCTAGGGTGTAGGCTCGGGTCGTGACAAACTTGATATCAGATCCCAGAATTCAAGTGTCCTAGGGTGTCTATGAAGCCGTGTCAGTAGGATCTTATTTATGGTTGTGAGGGCCCCACTTCTATAAATGAGGGACTACAGACATTTCAGAAAAGTTTCCTTTCTTTCATACTCTTAATCGTGCAATAGAGTTATGCCACAGAGATTTATTCTAACTCGTGTGTTTCTCATATTCATTCATTCGACTACCCACCATACTAGAGGTGGTTGAACAGAATCTTGAGGAAGTCATGAGACTCCAGAGGGGATTGAGAGAATCCCAAGAGTAAGTTAAGTGTTCAGTTTCAGAGGAATGCACCCATAATTATATGAATCGTGCGTTTGAGCTAAAAAGCGAGTTGTACTCTTTTCCTTAAGCTTTGTTTCACTTGAGATCCTTATGAGGATGTATGTTTAGAGGTTGGGTAAGATTTTCACCTGAAAAGGTAGCATGAGTTTCGAGATCATGAGCAGTAGTAGTGAAAGAGCCCAGAGTTAGAGGAAAGTATGTAGAGGTTTAGTTATCTAAGTAAGGGAGATGTTTTTTTGGCAAGCTATGTTACTATAGTCATGCACCTAGTAGGTTACTACTGAAGAGTTTTCCCTTATGGGTAGACTAAGAAGTGATGAGTAGTGAAGATTCCATCATAGGAGGTTGAGTGTGTTGTAGCTAGAAAGAAGTTGGTGATGAAGTGTCATTGTGTAGGAAATGACCAAGTGTAAGTGTTGAATAGAAGAGCATGACAATTCATGAGGTGATAGATCTAAGCTAGGATTATGATTTTGAGGGAGAGCCCATAATATTAGTGAATAGTACTCAAGTTGTGAAGGGAAATGTGATAGTAAATTGTAAGTATGAATACTAAGAGGTGAGGATTAACTATTTGTCATAAGGTCGTAGTGGATGAGTGTATCTAAAATTTGCGCATAGTAGTGGTGAGTTTGTATAGTAGATGAGAAATCATATTGATATTTGGGTTTAGTAATAAACATTAAGCTTGAGTTTGAGATGAGCGTCATGATCAAAAGAATGGAAACATGAGGGTGATGATGTTAGTCTAGATATTTGATCTAGAAGACTTGACATAGAGTAGGTGAAGAATTGAGGTGATAAGCTACAATAAATATAAGTGGTACAAATGAAAGACCCTAACATTTAGATAAGGGCAGTGAAGTATGGCTAAGTCTCAAGAGTAACAAGAGCATTAAGAGGTGTGGTGAGATGGTATGTTACCAGATGAGGTTCCAATTAAGTTATCATTTTCCATGTGTGCCTGGATAGCATAATTGAGTTGTCAATGTGGAATAGGTCCATAGCTTTCAAGACCTAAGGGGGAGATGATAAGATGAGAAATCAAGTCAAGTGTTGAAAATTTCTTAAGGAGCTGGTTATTAGGAGTCCATGGAGTTGTTAGAGTACTAAGCTTGAATGTGGTGTTGTTAAACATTAGGTGGTTCCTGATATGAGCCCAATGTGGTGGTAAAGAGTAATAGTTTTGGGATGAGATTCCTTATAGTGAGTTATAGAACCCGAACCTAAGGATTTGGGTTAATCTTGAATATAGTAAGAGCAGACCATTAGATTCAGACCCTAGTAAGAGTAACCCGTTCCATACCCACTCCAGTCGTCATTCGAGGACGAATGATCCCAAGGGAGAGATATTGTAACACCCCAGAAAAAATTTCGAACAAAGACTCGAACCATTCTTAGTAGTGAGTGATATTTTACCAAGGAATTAAAATTTCTTAAGTGTTGAGGTCACTATATGTAGCCCCTTGAGTTCCAAAAAAGAACTAAATTGGAAATAGCAAAATCTGAAATTTTGCAAGTTTTGTTGAAGTTATGAGTTTTGGATCAACTTCAAACGACCATAACTTTTAACACAGGATGATTTAGATGGTCTACAAAATTGGGAATGAAAGGTATTTGAATTATATTTCCAACGCCGCCAAGCTTGTTAAATTTCGAGTTCGGATGAGTGAGATATGCCCTTTTGAAGTTGAGTTGTCCAGTTAAGGAAAGTTACCCGAAATTAGTAAGGGGTATTTTGGACTTTTCCTTACCAAATCAGATTTAATTCGTTTTTAGTAAGGTTTTAAGGGTCTAATCCTATTGGGTTCAGTTTTATAATCCTAATATACACCTAGGGTTTTAGTTGAGAGTTCAAGAAGAGAAAAGAAGAGAAGAGGAGAAAAGAGAAGAGGATCAAAGCGTTCGTCGAGATTCTTGCATTTTGTTGCGGATTTTCGCCATGGGTTTAATCCCTAAGAGGTATGTAAGGTTCCATAGTGTTGGGTTAGTTCACCCACACGCCAACCATGTTATTTTGAATGAAATTTCGTTCTTGAAGTTGAAAGATTATAGTTCTTGATGAGTTCTTGATAGGTGTTCTTGAAGTTCATTCCAAATCTTGTTGTGTTGGGGTTTTGATGATTTCTTGAGATGAAATTTAGTAATTTGAGTGTTATTTTGAATAGATTAGAGTGTAATTATGTTAAGTATTCGATTCCAAGTGATTGGGGAAGAAACCGTTCGATTTTAGGAGAGTTAGGGTGAAAAAACGAGCAAAGAAAGTCGTCGAAGTTTTTTGGGTTGAGGCCTGGCTCCCCACACCAGCCAGAGCGCCTCAACAACTTCTCTGAAAGTTAGGGGCTGGCGCCCCATGCCACTCAGAGCGCTAGGGTCACCTGCCCCTACCCGTTCTTCATCGTTTCTACCGTTTGAGTTCTT
Source organism: Solanum acaule (assembly GCA_036250505.1). Taxonomy (NCBI): domain Eukaryota; kingdom Viridiplantae; phylum Streptophyta; class Magnoliopsida; order Solanales; family Solanaceae; genus Solanum; species Solanum acaule. Next base: position 18,516 of record JAJOOR010012388.1, read on the forward strand.
TCAAAGGGTACCTTTACTCCCCTTTGATTCTAAACACTCTAAACTACTTCTAAACACCTAGAAATCATTCATAACATGAATCATAACCTTGAATTCATAATTCAAATTCAAGGTAGAGTTAAGAGTTAGGTTTTGAGAATTCTTTTGAACATTCTAAGAAAGTCTCTTGAGTCCTTTTGTGGAGTCTTCTACAACTTCTAGTAACTTGTTTCAAGACTCGAGCAAGTGAGTATGAGAATGATGAGAATGTATTCACGAGTCTACTTTGTCATCATGAGATCCTTCATAACATGAACCATAACTCTTGAATTCATAAATCACATTCAAGAGAGAGTTAAGAGTAGAGTTCAAGGAAGCCTTTGAGTTCAATTGTGAATTCTTTGAGATCCATAATCGATTTGAGTTATGTTTTGAGTAAGTAAGTAAGAGGATGAGAAGAGTCGTATACATGATCTCTATAATATTCTTTAGACCCTCGAGTCGAGTCGTTCATGCATATAAATTCCGCATGAACTCCATCAAATGAGTATCTTTGAGAGGAGTAGTATCTTCAAGTTCTAAGTCTTGAGTATCGAGTTCCTAACCTTTTCGAGATTATATTCCTAATCATGGGACTATTACATGTTACCCATGAAGTCCTTGAGTTGAGTAGTTAAAATTTGATACGCTCAAATTACACCTTCCTAAAGAAGCATAAGCGATCGTTATCAAGTAAAGAACCCAACTTGTAGGTTGGGGTCGATCCTACGAGGAAAATGGTTTAGACTTTACTTTAACCAACAATTATATTCAATTAGTCAAATTACTTCCAGAAACAAGTAATTAAAGGGGGGGATTTGTGAAACAAATTGTAAGAATTCAGTACGTAATCAGTAAACAAAAGTCAATTTTGGTTGTTATCAAGATGAGAGAATTAACTAGGGTATACGTGTTCCCCACAAGCTCATAACGCAGTAATCCTAGTAATAGCAATCCTTTCCTAGTGCACTACATGCAAAGTGATAAGTTAGGT
>JAJOOR010012389.1:0-23646 GCA_036250505.1 Solanum acaule
AGTTTTCTTTGGACTTAAAGTTTATATTTAAGTTTTACGAACTTTTATTTCAGTTTTTAAGCTTTGTATGCTTGAATCAGTTTTCCGCTTGTAGTCAGCCAGGATGAGGGTTCGCTTGGGGACCAGCAATGGTCTTCGAGTGCCGGCCACATCCAGGGTGTAGGCTCGGGTCGTGACACCTGTTGACACCCAATTTTGACCCTCCCCGATAGGAATCAATTCACGAGCTTCTCAATTTTCAAACGTTTTAGAATAATTAGTTTTATAAAATTTAAATATTTCTCGAGGTTACTTTAAGTAAGTCTAGTCGATTTTTATAGTATTTATAATCATATGTATAATTAGTATTTCTTAAATATTCAAAAATCGTCTATAAAAAAAGGATTTTAATTTTAGTAAGTACTTTATTAAATTAGTTAGTTTAAATTATGGCTATAATTTTGAATCATTTAGTTTATAATTAAATTAACTATTTTATTTCGTTAAGATCAAGAAGCTCATAAATTAATTATATTATTTCGTCTCATTTCTGTCGTCAACTGAGTTCACCAAATCCAATTCAATTTGGGCTAAAGTTTCGACTTAAAAATTGGTTACAATTGTAATTCAATTACAAATATAGCCATTCCCTATTTTGGACTTCAATTTTTTAAAAAGGGGACCGACTGTGGGCTCTTATTTGCAAATATCGGCAGCCCACAATTCTCATCCCTGCCATTTCAAGATTTTGAGCCCATTTCCCTTGTTCTCAATTAATTCCCAACTAACCCCAACTGCTATTCAACTTATTCGAGCCCAATTTCCCTCGACCCGGCCCAATTCTGTGTCCACAAAGAAGAATAGCACGTGCAATTCCCAGAAAACACAGTAGCAGTCCAATGTGACAAAGGAACAACGTACATTCAAACTTCACGGCGCAACAGCGATGACGACAATCCAAGCGGCATGTACAATTCTCAAGCATCAGCGATGTTCACAAGGAAACGTAATCAGTTCACGGCGTCAATACACGAAAATCGCAGGAGCAGTACTGTGATTTACCTTGTCTTCTTTTTCTTCCCGTACTTTTCAACAGTACCATCGCAGCAACACGCGTCCTACCCCTCCCCCTTTTTCAGAATTGGGCGAATTTTCAGAGAAAAGTATGTTTGCCTTAATTGGTGAAAGATTTTTGGGGGTTTGAATTTCGAAATGGGAATTCCGATTTTGCCCTGCCCCTATCCGATTTTCTCACCTATTTTTCCCCCGAAAGAACCCTAGATTCTTCCTATATAAGCTCCTTTTCTTCTTTATTGTAGGGGATATTTTATTTTCTTTAAAGTAATAGCCTCCCTTAAGTCACGGAAAATATAGTAACAAAACTACAAAGTTATATAAGGTCACGAAACTAAATACACCGAGATCAGTTTCAGTTTTTCCTCTATTCGCTGTTACTATAATTCGCTGGGATTCTTGGAGTTTCCTTTGTGGTCACGGAAAGTTCTCGCTCAACTCGCTTGGTCGTCGTTCGCTGCCACGAGAAAGGTATAAACCTTCTCTCTGTATCTCGTTCTCAATGTAGCATATTGTGTGTATTCGATATTTGTTTTTCTTGTGAGTTTTCAGACAGTAAGCTTGGATCCGAAATCAATAAGGTTTACTTTGAATCATGTTGGTCCTGTTGTTCACACTTATATGATTTACACTTTGAATATGTTGGTTATGATGCTCTATCCCTTTACCTTTTCTTTATGTTCCTAGTCGCCTTTAGTCTAGTTGTCGAGATGCTCTATTCGTTCTACTTCATTTTCTGATCGCCATGAATATATAACATTGTTTAATTTTGACTTTTTTGTTTACCTCAAGTTGAACGAATAAACCAAGAATGTCAACATTATGAGTTAGGTGTTGTATCGGCCATCGTTTCGAATTGTTAAATCGAATTTGTTGCTACCCGTTTTGAATCCTCACTGATTCGTTTTGGTCGAGTCTATTTTGAAAGGCAAGTTTTGGTTTTCCCTCTTTGTAGTTTACAACATGTCCTATTTTTCTTGTTTCTATTCTCAAGTTCGATGCCTACGGCTCATTCCTTTCGCCTCTTGAAGTGTTGAAATCTGAAAGTTTGAGTGATATTGTGTGATTGTCAACTAGTATTTGTTTACTGATGTTAGTGCAATTCTCGGTAAGCATCGGTTCTATCCCTGATTAAATTTAGCTTGTATGTCATTTTGGTCTCAACCCTGAAGCATGCTAAAATTTGATTTAAATGTCTGTACCCAAATCATTTTCATTCAATGGTGTTTGGTTGCCTCCTCCATCCCTTCCCCATTGTTGTTTGAAGTGTAGCATGTTCCTGCTTAGCTTACCTCCTTTAACCATGTCTGTGTCTCCATCTTACGTAGAGTTTTAGTCAAAGAAAAATGCCTAATTTTGTTGCTTAAGTATGAGTTCCTTATTATGCCTCCCTTATCTCTTTCTTATTTCGGTTTTTTTTCATGAGGTCTATATTGGTGTTGCTCAAGTATATAGTTCATTGTACTTTAGTATAGAATACTAATATTTGTTGTTAGATTTGAACTTAGCATATGTTAGTCGATGCAGTGTTTGGATATCAATTCAGTGGGGGTGTGGCCCTTTTGTGCAGCTAGTCTATTTAAAATATGAGATTGCTTTGTCTTAGCTAATTTTAAGAGATTAAATGCTAGTTTCATTTTGTCGGTTTAAATTGTCATTTTCCCAAAATTTAAGTCAATCTTTAATATAGTTTTACTTGGTCTATTCTCTAATGTTGCTTTATAAATTAATTGGTCATCTTTTGTATGTGATATGTCATTAAAACTTATTTGTCTTATGTGCATTAAATTGGTCCAAGTTTCTATTCATTTTTTGTATGTTATGGCAGTGTGTTTCTTCTTGGCTCATCTTTTAATTTTATTTGAAAACATGTGTAAATTTGTATGAGTTTAAATGGATAATAAGGGCATTAGGGGTTTTCCTTCCTCCTTGAATCAAATTATGCGTCAAGTATTTAGGGTAATCATTTCTTGATTGTTCGTTTCAATTAACCTCTTTAATTATTATTTGATTTTTCCCTTAAGATTTAGAATGATCAGATGTCTTAATGCATCCTATTAAATTTCCTTTGATAGCATTATTAATTCAAGTGCGTTACATTTTATCTATGTTTGACTTTAATTGGGATTCTTAAGATTTGTTAGATCAGCCTCTATTAAATACTTACTAATTCATTTCTTCTATCCCCTTTTCTTTGCATGTGCAATCTGCCCAAGTTTACTATGAACTCCTATCTTCTTCCTTGCATTTCGGAAGAGCCATAAAGGCTCAAACAATCTTTATCGAGTCAGCCAACTAAAAATCGACGAACAGGTCTCGAAGGTGAAAGGATGTGAAAGCGGAGCAGAATTGAAAAGATTGGGCCAAAGGCCCACTCTTTATACAAAAAATGTATTTTGTCATTATTGGGCCTAAGCCTATCTAGTCATTATGTTTATTATTTTGTTAGAATTTAGGACAGGTGAAAATTTGGGCCTTACAAAGAAAAATATTGTTTTACGTTAGTATAGGACAGGTGCAGGTGACTCAAATCGGCCGAAGGCCCAAAATAAAAACGGGCCCAAGTACTGGTCCAGGCGGACAGGAAAACCAAATTTGGGCCCAAATTTGTTCCCCTCTTCATATTGATTATGTGTATTTACTCGTTAGTATTTGTCGTTGATCTTAAGGTCGAAAAATTCAAACCCCCAGAAGAAACTCATTTTGAATTAATCACTTAACTAAATTATCCGTCTCTTACTTGACTTAAAAAGTAAATAAATAAATAAGTTTACAAAATACTTCACTCAAATAAATATTTTTTTATTTCTCCCTTAAAATGGTCCTAATTGTAAAATGGTTCACTTTTGCAATTCAAGCTAAGTTAAAATTATTTTAGCCAAATAATTATTTGCCGGATAACCGCATATTAGCGGGTATTTCGGGTGCTTTCAAATCCTTCCCGAAATGCTAATATGAACCCCAAACCCTTTAAATATTTTCAATTGATTTCTGTTTTAATCTCTTGAAAATATGGTTTTCTTGATTTTTTTTTCTTTAAAAATTAAGTGGCGACTCTTAAAACCAGTCTTAAGTCTAATAATTATTTTTAAAATAAAACAGAATGCAACTCTGCTGGGGAAATGAATGGGTTCTAACCTTAAAATTGATTTGTTTGGCTATGTGTTTTAAGTGCTACTTGTTTCAATTTTTGCAAATTATAAATTGTTGCATTCATGACATTTCTTATTGTATGTATTGTATATTAAGAATGGTTTATGCATAATCGAAGCCGGACTTTTTATACTCAACCCTTTTCCGGAAGGATCGACAATTTATTGGGACGTCATGCGTCCAATGGTTGTCGTGAGTTTCAGCCTAAGTTGTCCACTTGGGTTCACGGTCTTTCAAAAGCCACTCTTAGCCAACTAGCGTAGAGCGAAACCAAATCCCTACTTTAGTGCATTTTGAACTAAGTTGACCTAACACCCAAGGCGTGTTGGGCCCATTAGAGACCACCTTGAGTCCAAAATGGCTCACGGCCTAAACGGACAATCATACTTATGTATTTAAATTTGAAGGTTGTATACGTCGTTTGGCACACCATCGTTCTTTGGGGTCGGGAGTTTAATAGTTTGTTCTAGTCGAAGAAGGAGCTATACAAGCTACTAGTCCATCCTAAGTCATTGGCACCCGGAGATGACAAGAAGTTGAAGAATGAAGGTCCTTCCTTGGAAGCATAGTTTAGGATTGTACCCCTGCGTGGGACTGTATTTGTATTCCATTTTCCCTGTTTTTTATCCATAAAATTTGTATAATTTGGGTTTTAGGACAATGAAATGTTTCAAATGATGTATACATCCTTCAAATCGTTAGGCCTACCCTTGGCATAAAAGGGTCACATATTTGTTTAGAACACGCAATAACTGTTTATATGCTATAACTGCTTGTGTAATTATGTTGCTTTATTTGGAGATGTTCTAGCCTACACTTTTTAGAAATTTTCTAGAAACCCCTAAGCACAAATATTGAGTCACTATCAAAAGTGCGTCCAAATACTCTTCGAGTCTTTAGTTTCCCAAGAAAATTCGAACTTCATTTTTCAAATCTTACTCTCTCATGACAGAAATAAATTCGCCATCTCAAATCAAAAGAGATTCAAGTTGGTCGAACTACGTAGGACCTGAATTCTCTTTTGTGAGATACGTAGGCAGCCTTTCAAGGTTCGGTCCCCATTTTTGAGAAATTCTATATTTCCAACTCTTACAAAGAAATTAGAGTTACATCTCAATCAAAAATCAAAGTATGACAATGAAATATACAATCGACTTTGTCCCGACTCAAGTTGACATTTCTGGTCCACTAAGCTCAAAATCAAATAATCAAATTTCTGTATATTTAGTCATTTCTCTATATAGGCGGGCTAGTTTATCTTCAAGTGAAGCAACTCTTACGTGTTTATATTTCTCTAATGGGTGTGATATTTTGTATTATTTATCATCGACACAGACTAACACATTTGCCTTTGAGTTGTTTTTCTTTGTCAGGTACTCAAAACTGATCTGTGTTGAGAAAATGACAGAACATCCATACTTCACAAGGCCCAAAGACCCCAAAGATCCCTTCTCCGACCAATGTTTGTCAAAAGGCAAAGAAAAAGTGGTTGAAAATGCTGAGAAAACTAATTTGACCGAAATTACTATGAATGACCCCATCATTGCTGAACAGAACAAGTTGATTGCACAATTGCTCCAACAGATTGCTGAAATGGATAAGACCCAAGATTTGACGAATTTGACTATCATTGCCAACGCTCCTACTCCAGATAACGAAAGGCCTCCACTTCATTTTCCTACTTCGAATCCAACATCCGAATATTTTCCAAACAATTCAACCACCGCTACGATTCCAAAACCTCCATTCATCAACTTAACCACCCCTAATCCACACCATGCTAGATCCTTACAACAAAAGTCACATACTCCTCAAAATCCAAATACCAACGTTTTCCAGAATTTTCCTCTGATCCATCAAACCCCTACTCAAATTGTCCAAAATCCACCTACCACTCAACCCATTGCTCTAAAAACTGCTTGTCATATTTCAACGTCGCCAGAATCATACCCTCCATTTACCACACATTTTGAACTTGATAATTGTGAGAAGAAGGAGAAGGAGCGGAAAGTCATAAAAGGAAAGGTTGAGCAAGGCATCAGAGAGGAAATCATGAATGCAATGAAGGACTTTTAATACACCCCAGAAATTGTTGGGTTGAATTATGAAGATTTGTGTCGTCATCTACATTTGGAGCTTCCAAAAGGTTTTAAAGTGCCAAAGTTTGATACATTTAGTGGGGTTGAGAATCCTTTTACTCATTTGAAGGATTATTGTGATCAAGTTATTGGAGTTGGGAAAGATGAAGCTTTGTTGATGCGACTCTTTAGTCGAAGTCTAAAAGGAGAAGCATTGGAATGGTTTATTTCTAAAGAAATCAAGCAGTGGCCAAGTTGGAATGCTTTGGCTAAAGACTTCATTGAAAGGTTTGGCTAAAATGTAAAATTCATTCACGATCGATACTATTTGGAGAGAATCAAACAGAATTCTACTAAAAGCTATCGAGAGTATGCCTACCGTTGGAGAAGAGAGGCTGCAAGGGTTAGGCCTCCCATGATCGAGAAAGAAATTATTGAAGTCTTCGTGCGCATTCAAGAGCCGGAGTACTACAATAGGATGTTGCTCATTTTAGGAGGTAAGTTCAGTGAGATAGTTAAAATTGGTGAAGCTATTGAAGACGATCTCAAGACTGGCAAAATCATCCGAATCACTCCTCGAGATGAATCCTTAGGACCATTGAGGAGGAAGAGGAAAGATGTTTCCTCTATCTCATTTGAATCGAGCCAAAAATCAAAGAGGCATGCCAGTGTTAATGTTCAAAAGCCTTCACCATCCAAAACCTACCCTTTAGCTCCACAAAATCCTTACCCCATCAAACCAAATTACCAAACTCCACTACCAAATCATCCAAATTACCAAGCTCCATTGCCAAATTACCCAAATTCTCAAACAAGTCACCAAGTTGCATTGCCAAATTACCCAAATGCCCTTCATAGCCACCAAGCTCTACAATACCAAAATTATCAAACGCCAACACCAATTCACCAAAATCCTCCCAGTTACCGCCAAGTACCTCCATCTTCACGAAATAATCTTTCTTGTCAGGGGTTTTTGAAGAAACCTACTCGAGTCTTTACTCCTTTAGTTGAAAGTCGAACCCAACTCTTTGAGAGATTGAAAGTGGCTGGTCTGATATGAACAATTGATCCAAAAAATGTCAATGTCAATTGCAGACTTTACAGGCCAGATCTTTATTGTGCTTACTATTCAAGAGGTTCTGGACATACCACTGAGGATTGCATCAACTTCAAACTTAAAATTCAAGACTTGATTGATCAAAGAATTGTCACTCTTCAAACTGTCACTTCCAATGCCAATAGTGATTCAGTGTTGAATTGTGGAGGATTTACTATTAATAAGATTGAACCAAAGTTTCAAGCACCTCCCCGTCAAAACGCTCTGAATTATCGTCAAATGCCTCTGCCTCAACAAGGCCATTATGATCCTCCTCGTTCACATCTTGAGAAGAAACTTGCTAGAAATTTTACTCCTATATTGAAAGTCGGATGAAGTTGTTTGAGCGATTGAGTGCGGCAGGTATTATTCATCCGGTCAAGCCCAAGCCAGTCGATACTAGCTCGAGATTTCACCGAGCCGATCGAAGGTGTGCGTATCATTCCAACAGTGTTGGGAATGATACTGAAGGCTGTATTAATTTGAAGCACATGATCCAGAACTTGATCGATCAGAAAGTGGTCAGGACCATTGTACCCAGCGTCAACAGTAATCCTCTGCAAAGCCATGGAGGTGTCACTATCAATATGATAGAGACAGAGGATGAGTAGTTCATGGTAAAGATGATAGTTCCGGCTGGTGCTAACAACCTTAGGAAAGTTGTAGCTTCTCCGAGCATAAATGATAAACTCAATTTTACGAGCATGACACCCCATCAAGCTTTTGCTTTAGTGTCAAGAGAAGGTAAGAACAAGGAGATTAATCATGTTCCATCAAGGTTTGTGCCTCATTTATGTCAGTCCTTTCTGGTAGAGAAATTTGCCAATGATGACGGTCTTGGAGAAGGAACTGGATCCTTTTGAAGAATGTAATGTTGCACCCAAGAAGATGATCGAGATGCCAAGCATACGAGATGTCGAGCCAATGGAGCAAGTTCTTAATTGGACTTCCACTCCGCTCTTGATTCCTCGTTCATCTTGATAGACAAAGATTGATCTTATGTTATTTCCAAAATTTGGGGTAGTCCAAATGAGGCCCTGAACCCACCTTTTGTGTTATTCTACCTAATTATGTTTTAATTTCCCTCGTAATGTTTTGAAAAGGCAAAAAATGGCTTATGGTCATAGCCAAAGTTCGTATTTCCTTTTTTTCAATGAAAGCCTCTTCTATCGCGAAATTTTATTTTGCTTGCTTTAATTTTTCTATCTAACGGTCTTTGTTTCTTATTTCTGTAAAAAAAAAAAATTAACCTGTCAATATTATGTCATGTCACAAGCTGAATAAACAAAATGAGGTAGATGAAAATGAGTTTGAAGAGCCTGACGAGGAGATCATGATATTCGAACACCTTGTCAAAGATTTGAAGCAGTTCGAGAATCCAAATAAGTTGAATCTGGATGAGACAGAAATTGTAAATCTGGAAAAGGATGACTGTGTCAAAGAAGTCAGTATTAGGGTCCATCTGAGAGAAGATTCGAAAAGAGAACTCAATAGGTCACTTGGAAAATACATCTATGCATTTGTTGGATCACATGTCGTGGTCGAACATAGACAGTTATCTCAAGTTTCCAATCAACGCGGATGCTATGAAGAGCTATTATATTTGAAGATTCAGAGTTTCTTTTCTTTATTTCCTTGTAATTGTATCATTTACTTGAAATCATCCTATGTTTTATAGTTCAAAAATTAGCTCTTGTCATGAACTACATTTGACCTGAATTCTCAAGAATGAGATACGTAGGCGGCCTATGTCGGCTTCGGTCATCCCTTCATATATTTTCAATATTTTTGTTTTATATTTGAACTACGTTCGACCTAAATTATCAAGAATGAGATACGTAGGCGACCTATGTCGGCCTAGATCGTTTCCTTATTAAAATTTCTTATTTTTTTGTTAATCCTCAAGAGGGGAACTACGGTTGACCTGATTCCTGCCTCAACGGGATACATAGGCGCCACAATGACTCAATCATATCTCTCATAAGTTTTCTATTTTTCTTTACAATAGAAACTGGGACATAATTTTTGAGAGGAACTCAAAAATTCTCGAGAAGAGGATCTCTACAACAAGTCAAGACTATAGATACATTGCGAGTTGCAACTGGACAGAATATTTGAGAGGGTCTCAAAAATTCTACAAGTCATATATCAACAGTTCGAGTTACTCCAAGACATCTAACTGGATAGAGATTTTTGAGGAAGGCCTCAAAAATTTATCCAAGCGTAACCAGAAGTTTGTAGATAATTTTGAGCATTTAGAGCATGATTAGAAGTTTAGAGCTAACTTCAATTGACCTCTGGCATCGTTGAAGTTCATAGTCAACTTCAACAATCTCCGACACCGTTGAAGTTCAGAGTCAACTGCAAAAAATTTCAATTATAACAGATTTCAGCAGGACCATGTCAAAGATTTTCAAAGCCTTAAGGATCATTTGAATTCTCTAGAACAAGCTATCGGACACGCCAAAGTTTTGAACCAAGGGAGTTCATTAAGCTTGACGTGACATGATACTTGGCATCGACCTTTTCCAATTACAACTTTTTGAAAACTTTTTTTTTTAAAATAAAAAAATTGCCTATATGTTTCAAATATTTTTGCATAAAATGTTTTGTTTTGTCTATCAAGAAGCAAGAGATCGAAGCGACCAACTGAATATAGCAAGACAAGGAGCAAGCGTCTGAAGAAGTCACCACAGATCAGTTTGTTTTAAAAAACTAACAATTTTTCTGTAGATGCAGGTCTATAAAATTGCCTCAAGTTCATCACATTCCTCCATTCAACGAATATGGAGAAGTCAAAAGGGCGAGGAGCTCACCAAAATTGACAACTTTTCTGTGGATGCAGGAAAGTCATTGAAGTTTTTCAAAAGAAAAAGAAACAGTTCAGAATACGAGCAACAACACCTCGTTCAAATTCCCAGCAAAGCATGTGTCACAATGAATACAAATGTTCAAATGGGAACAAGTGAAAGTGTCACTCTCAACATGTACAAGCATCTACAATGACATCAAATTACATTTTTCAGCATCAAGGGACATTTCTACCGTATTATCAAATGAGATAGTACCACCACCCAAAAGGACATTATCGTCATTTTATTTATGGAATACCATCATCCTGTCAATGGATCAACATAATCCTAACAATGGATCATCAACGAAGAATCATCGTCCTATTAATGGAGCATCAACATCGTCCTACCAATGGATCATCAATGAAGAATCATCATCCTATCAATGAAGCATCAACGTCATCATCCAGAGTGACATCAACATAATCCCATCAATGGAGCATCAACGTCATCATCCTGCCAATGAATCAACATCATCCTACCAATGAATCATCGACGAAGCATTATCATCCTATCAATGGGGCATCAACATCATTCTACCAATGGATCATCAACGAAGCATCATCATCCTATCAATGGAGCATCAACATCATCCTATTAATGGATCATCAACGAAGCATCATCATCCTATCAATGGACCATCAACATAATTCTACCAATGGATCATCAACAAAGAATCATCGTCCTATCAATGGAGCATCAACATAATCCTACCAATGGATCATCATCATCCTACCAATAGATTATCTTTCTATCAATGAAGCATCGCCATCCACATCATATCAAGTCATCGTCTACTACGTCAAAATCGATAGAGGCTGACGTCACAACATTTATAGAAAAAAAGCATTTGTTGAATACGGTAAAATGTATCACTTCTTTATTTAAATTATAAATTCTGCTAACAAATTTATTTCATTCCTTGTCGAGAACATCCAAGAGGATGAATTTTCAAACCAAACCACTAGTGCAGATGACATCAGAAAAGATGCAACACAATGTGGAACTTTTCCTTAGCGCAAACTAAGAAGCGAATAATCATCGAGCCATCCACATCGTTATAATTGGAAAATTATTGAGCCATCCACCTTGTTACAGTTGGATATTCATCGAGCCATCCACCTCATTACAGTTGGAAAATCATCGAGTCATTCACCTCGTTACAGTTGGATAATCATCGAGTCATCCACCTCGTTACAATTGGATAATTATTGAGCAATCTAGTTCATTGCAAAGATCACCGGAGTTTGCCATGTAGAAAACAAGCAATAACATCTCCAAATCCTCAGCAAATCATGAGTTATAATGGATATACTGTGTTCGAAAGCGGTATCCATTATCTTTTACTCTCATTACTTCTTTATTTTTTCATCTAGTTGAAAAAGATGTTTATGCCTATTTATTAAGATAAACTGATTTGTTATATGAATGATCTTCCTTTATTTTTTTAATCAAACCACTAGCTAAAGTAACACTATGTCTACTAATTATTTACTTTGAGTGTGCAGACATATACTGAACATACTTATGTGACATCTGTCACAGCAAGAGTAATTGAAAAACATTGTAAGAGATGCTATCACTTTTTCCAACTACAGTTTCTACTAACAAGTTTATTTCAGTCTTTGTCGAGAGCATCCAAGAGGATGAAATCTCAAATCAAACCACAGGTGCGAACGACATCAACAAGGATGCAACTCAACGTGAAACTTTTTCTTACCAACAAACTGGGACATAGTACAAAGAGGAGTATCAAACTCTTAGGACGCGAGCTGAGGAGCGACTTTCACCACAATCAAACCACACCCCTATCAGAAGGCATGTGGTTTTTCTTTAGGTTTCATGGTTTCAGTTTCGCATCCGAAAATTTTTGGTCTCCACCGGAAGCAGCTTTCTAATCCATGTGACAGTGCGCCAAGAGCTTTGAAAATCATTTTCGTGTAAGTTCTTAATTAAGGGTGTGAAGCGCGCCACATTCATGGCTAAGAGGTTGCAAGCCTCATTTTCATACTTGATTCATTTTGTCACTCTTCCAGAACCAAAGGTCATCTTGCATACTAGATTTCCTTTTCAACTGATAGAGTCGAACTACAAGCAAACTGATTTCATAAATTGAGGAATATGTAGGCAGGATCAATGTTGAAACCTCGGCTGTATTCCAACATTCACTCTTAAACCTTATTCTCAAGCATTTCGATACCTCCATAATTCGAATCGGGATGACTTATAAATTCTTTCATTATCATGCGTTAAATCAAGCGTATCGAACTACAAGTGGCCTGAATTCTCATATAGCCTGAGATATGTAGGAAACCCATTTTTGGGGTTCGGCCACAATTCTAAAAGTCCGTACAAAAATACCCTTTTCAAAAAAAGATGAAGACGTGGTCGGTCAAAATTGGTTTAGTCAATTTCAATTTTCTCGAATTTCTTGCATCAATCCGAGTTAAACGAGGGACAGTTGTTGACACCCAATTTTGACCCTCCACGATAGGAATCAATTCACGAGTTTCTCAATTTTCAAACGTTTTAGAATAATTAGTTTTATAGAATTCAAATATTACTCGAGGTTACTTTAACTAAGTCTAGTCAATTTTTATAGTATTTTATAATCATATGTATAATTAGTGTTTCTTAAATATTCGAAAATAGTCTAAAAAAAGGATTTTAATTTTAGTAAGTACTTTATTAAATTAGTTAGTTTAAATTATGGCTATAATTTTGAATCATTTAGTTTATAATTAAATTAACTATTTTATTTCGTTAAGATCAAGAAGCTCATAAATTAATTATATTATTTCGTCTCATTTTTGTCGTCAACTGAGTTCGCCAAATCTAATTCAATTTGGGCTAAAGTTTCGACTTAAAAATTGGTTACAATTGTAATTCAATTACAAATATAGTCATTCCCTATTTTGGACTTCAATTTTTTTAAAAGGGACCGACTTTGGGCTCTTATTTGCAAATCTCGGTAGCCCACAATTCTCATCCCTACCATTTCAAGATTTTGAGCCCATTTCCCTCGTTTCAACTCAGCCGAGCCCAATTTCCCTCGACCCGGCCCAATTCTGTGTCCACAAAGAAGAATAGCGCGTACAATTCCCAGAAGAACACAACAGCGGTCCAACGTGACAAAGAAACAACGTCCATTCAAACTTCACGGCGCAACAGCGATGAAGACAATCCAAGCGACATGTACAATTCTCGAGCAGCAGTGATGTTCACAAGGAAATGGAATCAACTCACGGCGTCAATACACAAAAATCGCAGGAGCAGTACTGTGATATTCCTTGTCTTCTTTTTCTTCCCATCATTTTCAACAGTACCATCGCAGCAGCACACGTCCTACCCCTTTCCCTTTTTCGGAATTGGGCGAATATTCAGAGAAAAATATGTTTGCCTTAATTGGTGAAAGATTTTTGGGGGTTTGAATTTCGAAATGGGAATTCCGATTTTTCCCTACCCCTATTCGATTTTCTCACCTCTTTTTCCCCCGAAAGAACCCTAGATTCCTCCTATATAAGCTCCTTTTCTTCTTCATTGTGGGGGGGATTTTTTTTTGAAGTAATAGGCTCTCTTAAGTCACGGAAAATATAGTAACAAAACGACAAAGTTATACAAGGTCACAAAACCAAATACACCAAGATAAGTTTCTATTTTTCCTCTGTTCGTTGTTACTATAATTCACTGGGATTCTTGGAGTTTCCTTTGTGGTCACGGAAAGCTCTTGCTCAACTCGCTTGGTCGTCGTTCGCTGCCACGAGAAGGTTTACTTTGATTCATGTTGGTCATGTTGTTCACACTTATATGATTTACACTTTGAATATGTTGGTTATGATGCTCTGACCCTTTACCTCTTTACGTTCCTAGTCGCCTTTAGTCTAGTTGTCGAGATGCTCTATTCATCCTACTTCATTTTCTGATCGCCGTGAATATATAACATTGTTTAATTTTTGACTTTTTTTTACCTCAAGTTGAACGAATAAACCAAGAATGTCAACATTATGAGTTAGGTGTTGTATCGTCCATCGTTTCGAATTGTTAAATCGAATTTGTTGCTGCCCGTTTTGACTCGTTACTGATTCGTTTTGGTCAAGTCTATTTTGAAAGGCAAGTTTTGGTTTTCCCTCTTTGTAGTTTACAGCATGTCCTATTTTTCTTGTTTCTATTCTCAAGTTCGATGCCTACGGATCATTCCTTTCGCCTCTTGAAGTGTTGAAATCTGAAAGTTTGCGTGATATTGTGTGATTGTCATCTAGTATTTAGTTGTTTACTGATGTTAGTGCAATTCTCGGTAAGCATCGGTTCTATCCCCGATTAAATTTAGCTTGTATGTCATTTTGGTCTCAACCCTAAAGCATGCTAAAATTTGATTTAAATGTCTGTACCCAAATCATTTTCATTCAATGGTGTTTGGTTGCCTCCTCCATCCCTTCCCCATTGTTGTTTGAAGTGTAGCATGTTCCTGCTTAGCTTACCTCCTTTTATCCATGTTCGTGTCTCCATCTTACGTAGAGTTTTAGTCAAAGAAAAATACCTAATTTTGCTGTTTAAGTATGAGTTCCTTAGTATGCCTCCCTTATCTCTTTCTTAATTCGGTTTTTTTTCATGAGGTCTATATTGGTGTTGCTCAAGTATATAGTTCATTGTACTTTAGTATAGAATACTAATATTTGTTGTTAGATTTGAACTTAGCGTATGTTAGTCGATGCAGTGTTTGGATATCAATTCAGTGGGGGTGTGGCCCTTTTGTGTGGCTAGTCTATTTAAAATATGAGATTGCTTTGTCTTAGCTAATTTTAAGAGATTAAATGCTAGTTTCATTTTGTCGGTTTAAGTTGTCATTTTCCCAAAATTTAAGTCAATCTTTAATATAATTTTACTTGGGCTATTCTCTAACGTTGCTTTATAAATTAATTGGTCATCTTCTGTGTATGTGATATGTCATTAAAACTTATTTGTCTTATGTGCATTAAATTGGTCCAAGTTTCTATTCATTTTTTGTATGTTATGGCAGTGTGTTTCTTCTTGGTTCATCTTTAATTTTATTTGAAAACATGTGTAAATTTGTATGAGTTTAAATGGATAATAAGGGCATTAGGGGTTTTCCTTCCTCCTTGAATCAGATTATGTGTCAAGTATTTAGGGTAATCATTTCTTGATTGTTTGTTTCAATTAACCTCTTTACTTATTATTTGATTTTTCCCTTGAGATTTAGAATGATCAGATGTCTTAATGCGTCTTATTAAATTTCCTTTGATAGCATTATTAATTCAAGTGCATTACATTTTATCTATGTTTGACTTTACTTGGGATTCTTAAGATCTGTTAGATCAGCCTCTATTAAATACTTACTAATTCATTTCTTCTATCCCCTTTTCTTTGCATGTGCAATCTGCCCGAGTTCACCACGAACTCCTATCTTCTTCCTTGCAATTCGGAAGAGCCATAAAGGGTCAAACCATCTTTATCGAGTCAGCCAACTAAAAACCGATGAACAGGTCTCAAAGGTGGAAGGATGTGAAAGCGGAGGAGAATTGAAAATATTCGGCCAAAGGCCCACTCTTTATATAAAAAATGTATTTTGTTATTATTGGGCCTAAGCCTATCTAGTCATTATGTTTATTATTTTGTTAGAATTTAGGACAAGTGAAAAATTGGGCCTGAGGCCCAAAGAAAAATATTTTTTATGTTAGTATAGGACAGGTGCAGGTGACTCAAACGGGCCGAAGGCCCAAAATAAAAATGGGCCTAAGTACTGGTCCAGGCGGACAGGAAAACCAAATTTGGGCCCAAATCTTTTCCCTTCTTCATATTGATTATGTTTATTTACTCGTTAGTATTTGTCGTTGATCTTAAGGTCGAAAAATTCAAACCCCCAGAAGACACCCATTTTGAATTAATCACTTAACTAAATTATCCGTCTCTTACTTAAAAAGTAAATAAATAAATAAGTTTACAAAATACTTCACTTGAATAAATATTTTTCTATTTCCTCCTTAAAATGGTCCTAACTGTAAAATGGTTCAGTTTTGCAATTCAAGCAAAGTTAAAATTATTTTAGCCAAATAATTAATTGTCGAATAACTGCATATTAGCGGGCATTTCGGGTGCTTTCAAATCCTCCCCGAAATGCTAATATGAACCCCGAACCCTTTAAATATTTTCAATTGATTTCTGTTTTAATCTTTTGAAAAAATGGTTTTCTTGATTTTTTTTCTTTAAAAATTAAGTGGCGACTCTTAAAACTAGTCTTAAGTCTAATAATTATTTTAAAAATAAAACACTACCCATAAAAAACAACCAACACAAGTATATTCATAAAGTCAACATTAGAAGAGATGACAAAAGCATTAAATATGAGGCAAATGATAGTTGAATATATGACTTATTCTTATTGACTTCACATCATCAACGTAACGTTTAGCATTTTAATATTCATGTTTTTATAATATAATATGGAGTATAACAAATGTGCAGCATAGTAGTTGTTATTTAAGTACAAACTATATAAGATAATTAGATATACTCGTTTGATGTTAATGATTATTGCTCACTAAGTATCCACTTCTTTCTGTTTATGGCACGAGCTTACTAATTAATATTCATAAGTTTATCTTCATAATTTTCAATTTGATTCTCTCAGTCTAATCAAATCACGGACCATTATGTGTATAATTGACAACTTGTCATCTAAAAATAAATTAGCTTTAATATTATTTTTTTTCATAGCAAAAAGTTGTTATTGCAGGTGTAAAATCACAAATTTTATAGCTACACAAATACTATGATATATTTAACACTATAAATTTTTAAAAAAATTCTTAAACTTGGTGCAGAATAATCAAATTACGCCAAAAGAACTGAGGGAGTAATTAATTAATCATTAGTTATAAGATGTTGTTTAATAGCTGGTTTG
Organism: Solanum acaule; assembly: GCA_036250505.1. Lineage (NCBI taxonomy): Eukaryota > Viridiplantae > Streptophyta > Magnoliopsida > Solanales > Solanaceae > Solanum > Solanum acaule. The sequence continues at coordinate 17,152 of JAJOOR010012389.1, forward strand.
GAGGTGAGTTATGCATGTGTTAAATTCAATAAAAGTTATATTATATTTCGTAATTGGTTAAGAGGTAAATTATTCATGTCTAAAATTAAGGGAATAGACTGAAATATATCATCAAACTTTGAGAAAAAGACTCATTTATGTCATCCGTTGAAAGTTTGGCTCATCTATGCCATCGTTGTTTGAGAAAAGACTCATCCATGCCATTATTTTACAACTCTGATTTTGCAAAATCATTATTTTTTACCTCAATAAGAACTTAAACAACTTTTAAACATTTTTCAATTGGGGTTTTGGATCAAATGTACTCTTTTGCTTCTTCTTCCTCAAGAACAAGATCTAGTGTCAAAAACAACAACAAAAAAATATATGGAGAAGGGCCTAAATTGCCCTTCAAGTATTTGAATTGGTACAAAATTATCCTCCATCCACCTATTGGTCCTAAAATACCCCTGACGTCCACCTTTTGGCTCAAAAATACCCTTATATCTAACATATCATACTCATTAGGTGGATGGAGGGTAATATTGTACCAAATCTCATAGGTTAAGGGCATTTTAAGCCCTTTTTCGTAGAAAAATAATTTGAAATTACTTAATATATAAGCTCACATGATTGACTTGATTTTGAATTTCATAGTAAATTTAAAATTATAAAAAGGTTAGGCATCTACTCTCTACACTCCTCCCTCCCCGGCCTTTCACTTCCTATCTCTTCCATTTTTTTTCTATTTGGATCTTGGCCACCATTTTAATTTTTTTTTATTTAATTTATGAATAACAAGAGAGAAAAAAGGAGGAAAATAATGATGCATTCATATAGAAATAATTAGTTCAATAAAAGATAACTTAATTAAGCAAATATGTACAAATATTATATTTTTCTTTTGTGTGTACCCAAAATTAAAAATAAAAGAATAAAAATAATCATTTCTCTTATCTCCACCCTCATCCCATCATGACAATAATACTAATTAAAAGAATATAACTATGTGAGTTCATTTCAAGTTTGAGTCTCGGATATCCTAATTAAGAATAAGAGATAAAAAAAATGAATAAAAGAGGAAATGAACAAGACATTTGGATAATTGAGAGAAAATTTTATATTAATGAAAATAGTTATTTTTTTAGATGGACAATAAGTTGGGGCAAGTATGGATTTTAGTTGGATCCCCATTTATGAGTTGGGTTACGTTATAATAAATTGGGGTTGATTTAAAATATGACAATAGCTAGGAAGATATCATGAAATTAATTATTTTTTCAATATTATTTTCAAGTGTATCAGGTCAAAATATGAATCATAAGTGGTTTTATAGAAAAATAGAATTTTTAAAAATATCATTTTTATTATTCATTTGAGAAAGGTTTAAATTTGGACCAATCACATTAAGCAATATGATAAATAAATATTTAATAATTTTACTTTAAGGGAGCTATTAATAATAAGGGCAAATATGAGTCAAAGATTAACATCGAGGGTATTTTTGAGCCGATAGGTGGATGGAGGGTAATTTTGTACCTATTCAAATACTTGAGGGGCATTTTAGACCCCTCTCCGAAAAATATATGAATCAAAGAAGATTTTTGAAATTTTGGGATTGATTTTTTTTACCCGTGGGGTTTTTTAACTCCACGAATTATTTTAGAATTTGATTTTTTTAAAATAATAATAATTAATAACGTGGCTAATTATAATTGGCCACGTGTAAAAATATCATAATCAGAGTTGAAAATTTGGGAGTTCTTGATATTCTTCATGTGTTCTTAAGGAAGAAGAAGCAGAAACAATACAGCTGATCCAAAACCCCTATTGAAAAGTGTTACAAGTTTTTTTGGGTTTTTGTTGAGATAAAAAATGGTTTTAAAAAATCGGAGTTGAAAAATAATGACATGGATGAATCTTTTCTCAAACGGCAACGACATAGATGAGCCAAACTTTTAACGGATGATATAAATAAACCTTTTCTCAAAGTTCAATGACATATTTGAGTTTTTTCCCTTAAATTAATAGTTTGTTTGGGTTGCAGTTTACAAACCCGCATAATGAATATATGTTTAGGTTATTAGGGAATCTTTGCATTATTTTATAAAGAATATACAAGTGAATAACTTAACTCTGAATATGATAATACATAAATTCGTTCAATAACTCTAACCAGCTACCAAACACCGATAATGGTTGTCTATATAAGTTGCAACACTAGTTACTAAAATGACAATAAAATTAATAAAAGTATAGAAATGGGTTCAATATCACGAATTGTATCCATGTCGAAAAGGATAATAAAGCCCTCTTCTCCAACTCCTTGTTCACATAAACGTCACAATCTATCATTGCTTGATTGTTATGCTAATAATGAGTATGCTTCAACTGTCTTTTTCTACCCTAAACCAACAATCCCTGCTAATAACATATCCCAACTTCTTCAAAAATCCCTCTCAAAAGCATTGACATATTACTATCCCTTTGCTGGGATGTTAAAAGACAATGACTATGTTGATTGCAACGATAGGGGAGCTGAGTTCTTGAATGTCCATGTTGATTGTCGTATGTCTGATGTTGTCAACTCGTGTGATAATGATAGGAGTGGTGAAAATTGTGTATATCCACAAGGATTGGCTTTTGGAAATAGTAATTCTTTTGATGGTAGGTTAGTAATGGCTCAATTAACTCATTTCGATTGTGGTGGAATAGCAGTCAGTGTTTGCTTCTCTCACAAGATTAGTGATGGATGTAGTGGTGCCATGTTTTTGAGTGACTGGGCTGCTATTGCTAAAGACCCGAATCATGCAAAACCATCTCCTCGATTCGATGGAGCATCCTTCTTCCCACCTATTCATAATGCTAGTTCAAACATATCAGAGGTGAACAACTTACCACAGGATGGAGTAGCACAACAACGTTATGTGACTGGAAGGTATGTATACATGTTAAAATTTAAATTGTGTGCCCAATCAAATACGTTATAACTATGTATCTAATTACTACTCACAAATTAAAACCAACAGGTACCTTTTCTCTGCTTCAACATTGAATACTCTCAAGGACAAAATTGCTGATTCAGGATCAGGAATATTACGAAATCCTAGCAGGGTTGAAAGTGTATCTGCACTTCTTTACAAATCATGTGCTGCAGCAGCTGCAAAGAGGAATACATCATTTCGACCATCAACATTCACACTATTTGCAAACATGCGTCCACCATTGCCCCTCAACACTATCGGAAATGCTCCCGGTTATATTTCCACATCAATAGAAGAGGAAGTAGATATGCAGCTACCCAAAATCGTTGCTGAACTAAGGAAAGGGAAAGAAAAACTCCGCAACAGGTTCAATACTGTTGATCCTAACAAATTGGTGTTTGAATCATTTGAATTAATGAAACAAGTGCAACAGGTATTTAACAGAGAAGGTTTTGATATCTATAGATGTAGCAGTTTATGCAATTTCCCCTTCTATAACATAGATTTTGGATGGGGTACGCCACTTAGAGCGAGCATTTTAATTCCTCCGTGCAACTTCTTTTGTCTGTTGGATAATCAAAACCGCGATGGAGGAGTGGAAGCGCTTGTGACGTTACAAGAAAGTGAAATGAATTTCTTCCAACAAGACCAACAACTCCTTCAGTTTGCTCGCCCAATATAGTATTTTGTATTTCTCTTCTTTTATGTCTATAGTTTTTCTTTTTTCCCCAATTGAATTTCGACATGATGAAAAACTTATTACTACTACATTAATTTGATATGAACAAGTTGTTGGAGGAAAAGAGGAAACAGGGCAGGTTTCTAGCAATGTAGAATCAAGAAGGCTCTACGAGTTTAGATTCTGTAATATAAACCACGCAAACAATCAATGCGGAAGTAAAAACTGTCAAAATTTTATTTCAAGAGTGCTCACTTGAAATGTTGATTTTGGTCAAACTTTGAAATACGAAAAGTGTCACATACAGGGAGTACATAGTAAGTAAGACATGCCAACAAGAATATAAAAGGGTGTGTCACAAATCGATAATGGTGTCAATCCATGTACACACAAATCTAAACAAATATTTCTTTGTTTACTAGCAAAATAAAGATAATTTCTATCAAAAACGTTTCACCATTCATAGTGTTATCTCATACGAGGAGCGAAATTTTTCAATGCATACAACCTCTTTAACCTAGAAATAAGAGATAAGTATGATAACATCATCTTAATTAGAACCATCTTTTCACTAGCCCACTTAAAATGAGCCTAATCATAAAATTTACAACTTTCTAAAACAATATCATCTTTATAGAACAACAATCCTTTTCACAATAATAAATTTTACCATACAACAGTATTACTTGAACATCAATTTTTTTGTTTTATATAAAACTTTAGGTTTGTCGAAATCTGGGTAAACTAGTTTCCTCATACACCAATAAGAAAGTGCAACGCATCTTGAGAAATATTCTAATCTGATTTTTATTTTTATTTTGGTTTCTTGAATGTTTGATATTCACATTAAAGCTCAATTATTTTAAATTCGCATTGTGTAGGACTCCATTCAGAGAAAGCGCTCTCTACCATGTATTTTTGCATATTCAAACCTAAAACTTCTAATTAAGGAAGGAGCAACTTCATCCACTGCACCATATCTTTTGATGGTACATTCTAATCCGGTTTGATATTAAGTATTCTTACATAGTGAACGACTAGTCTTTTTTTATTGTTGATAGAAATGAATTGCTTATTCATTAGGAGCTTGCCTTAAATTTTGTTCAAGATTAAACCCAAAGTGCGTCCCAAAAACATCTTTGACAATCACTACATTTTATGATCTTTAGAGGAAATTAATTAACGGCAATAGCTCAATTGCCACTAAATATGTATTTTTAACAGCAATTAGCACTCTATATATGTCTCTAAAGCCCTTAGCGACATTGGATCTAATGACACTTAACTAATGTTAGCACTCTTTATTAATGTGTCTATTTATTGCTGCTAAAAGTTATTTTTATTGTAGTATATCATATTGAACACTATTTTTCTGTGATCCACTACTTTTACCAGCAACGATGTATTCAAATGTACCAAATATATCATCGATCTCTCTATGATTGGTCCACACATAATAATTTGACTTTAACCCCTTTCGATAGAGATGAATCTTAATCTTTAAATGAACTAACACATTCATATCGACATTGAACATAAAATATAGCCAATTTCAACCCCCACCCACGCACCCAAAAAAAAAATTAAGATTAAGATTTTCATTAACTGCTAACAAATGAGAGTCCGGAGCCTAAAGGGCAAAAAATATTGTCAAAAATTTCAAAAGGGCACATCACTTTTTATTCTAACCAAAAGGGCAAAATCGCTGCTACTAGCAGTGATTTCGTCTAAAAAATTGTTTTTTCTTTTTTAATTAAAAATCGCTGCCGTTTTTTCTTCAAAATCGCTGCAATAGCAGCGAATTTGGTTAAGAATTTAAAAAAAGAAGTTTTGTTTTAATTTAATATTCTTTTATTATTATTTATGATATATAATTCAATTTTCCTCATGCTTCAACAATTTTATTGAGTATACTGTCGTCTTGTTTATCATTTTTATATTATTAATAAGTAATAATAGGCATGAAAATAATAGCACTCAGCATGAAAAACGCTTTCCCTGCAGCGATGTGTAAGGAAAAAAAAAATTCTACTTAAAATCGCTGTCACAAAAAAAAAAAAATTACAATGGCAGAGATTTTTAATAATAATAAAAAAAAAATATAACAAAATCGCTGCTAGGGCAGCGATTTTGTCATTTTGTCAAAGGAAAATCGCTGTTGACGCAACGATTTTGCCCTTTTGGTTAGAAAAAAAAGTGATGTGCCCTTTTGAAATTTTTGACAATTTTTTTTGCCCTTTAGGCTCCGGAATGAGGTGTTGTGAACCATATGCACCTTAAATGTTCAAGTAGAGCGCATCACAACCCCGACTTAGGATTCGTCTCTATGTTCGATCAGAATTTTCTAAACTCACATAGACCTGACCTAAGTCTCGTCCCATTGGCATCCTTAATAATTTGAGATTGAAGTACAATAGCAAGAGGTTGTTGAACGTGCATCATTCTAAGTAGCGGTGTACATAGTCGGGTTGGTTCGGGTTTTTCAAATATCAAACCAAACTATTTGTGTCGGATTTTTAAATTTATAAACCAAACCAATAAAACTCGGGTTTTTCAACCTCGGGTTTTTTCGGATTTTTTCGGGTTTTTCGGGTTTTTCCGGTAAAGTATTCATAAAACATATAATTTACTAGTACTTCAAATATTTCTTTAGTCCTACTAAAATACAACTATCTAAGATGTTTCTTAAAAATATAAAAAATATGATATGATTAATGACACTAAAATATCCAACAAAAATAATAATAATGAAATCGCATAAAACAAATATTGCAAATTAACAAGTCATAATGAAAATGATCATAATTTAAAAGTACTAAATCATGCTAAAATTAAGTTTAATAAGTATTAGTT
>JAJOOR010012390.1:0-28684 GCA_036250505.1 Solanum acaule
AAGATAGATAATTAGCTGCAGTGGAAAGATTACAAGAAACCTAAAGAATAAAATTCACAAAATACAGCGAATTGAAAATGTGTACAGCTAGTTAAAAGTTTAAAACAGAAAAATCAGAAAGTTACTTACCCAAGTCAGAGCCATGACAATGAGAACCGAATGCATTGCGGGAGGCAAATGACGTAAGCTGGTCAACAGATTGACCAAAACTGCTCCAGGGCTATCAGCGAAGCTATCACCTTGATCCTTGTCAGGTCTCTGTTCTTCATTCTTGGGACTATTATCTGCTACACGACCCATCTCAGATTCATTATTTGCTACACTATTTACAGACTGTAACTCCCTTTTTGATTGAGAAAGGTCAAAGCCGGTATTCTGAGGACTATCCAAGAGAGGAGCAGAATCTGACAAGCGTTTATATTGCTTGGGTGACAGCGGGACTTCATTGGCGAAGTAGAGAGTTACTAACGTGCAGAGAGTCAGAAAGACCTGTTCACAATCCAGAGAGCACTTTGAATGACAGAATGATGATGGGTACTAAAACACGCAGTAACACCACCAGAGAAGAATTCATTTGTACTATGTTCAAGCGTAAGCATAGAACTAGTTCTTCATACTCAAAAAACCTCCCCCTGTTCCACTTTGTTTGACACATTTACCTTTTGGAGAGTCAATGAGGTACTTCTTTTTTAGCCGAGAGTACAGAAACAACCTCTCTATCCCACAAAGGGGTAGAGGTAAGGTCTGCGTACATCTTACCCTCCTCATACCCCACTTGTGAGATTACACTGGTATATTACTTCTTCTTTTTTTACATTGTCTGTGGTAAAGCTCCTATATAAGTATTCTGCAATTGCTGGATTATCAATATTAACCTATTAACGATAAAAAAAGAAGAAGATAATACTTGTGTGGACTAATTGCTTCTATTTGAATCTGTCATTTCTTTCTTATTCTAAATCTAGCTTGGTTTGGGTTAATCGACAGTGCTAGCAAGGATTTAAGCTATCTACTGCTTGTTTTTGTGTGGACCCCTTTATGTTAATGTTAGTCATTTTCATGGGTTGTACTTAAGGGTTGCTGGTTTTCCATCAATGTGCTTGAATCTTGTGGGATTTTCTTGTCGTCACTAGCCAACCCCTCTTGGGATTAAGATGTAAATGTTGTCTTTGTACTCTATATAATTTCAGAAGCCAATTTTCAACAATAGTAAATCAGTCGGTTTAAATAAAGGTATATCAGCAAGTAGCAAGTGACAAGATGCATAAAAGGACGTGATTAATGTTTTAAGACATTATTTACAAAAGATGCTCGAGGAAAATCTTTATCAAGGATGCAGGATATGACGAGTAGATCCAGAAACTTCCTTTTATGTTTTGTTAGCAACAAGTTTTGTCAATGTACATAAACAAGTAGAAAAAACGTGTCTAAGTAAATTAGATGATCTCAAAAATCAAGATTCAAAAATAGAATTTACTATATCTACACAAAAACTCTATCGAGGGCAGTTAACTCACCACTGCAACTAAGAATGCTGCTTTGAGATTTCCACATGGCTCACAACAAGCTCTATTTGTCAAAAACGGAAACCATCTGTCCAGATACAAAGCTTTGTCAAAGACTACCTTAAGCATGCAATATTTTAACCAAATCTTAATTGAGAAGACATTTTTGCTACCAAAAGCTCAACAACTTTTAAAGGCATGGCCCTTAAGAAGAATGCTGAACAAGTGATATTGTTCAAGCAGGATGTGGATTGTGAGCATCTTTTTACATAAGCACACACATATATAACATCACCATGTCACTTCAGCTATGCAATAAACAGCAAACCTGTGCCAACCTCCACTGGCTCCAGCAGAAAATCCAAGAATGTTTCCAACAGCCATCCAGGAGCAGAACACAGCATTTGCGGTATTTCTTTGATCAGGACCTACAACAAAGTTCCCAAGACATCTCAACAAATAGCAACAAAAGAAGAACTGTATCAATTAATTGAAAAAAAATAATTCTACCAACTATCGGAACTTTTACCTGACAAATCTGCCAAAAGAGCTCGAGCCGGACCCTGCCAACATAAAACAACTATAGTATAACATCTACTAGAATCATCTACACCGCTAGAAATAGTAGTAAGTTTTCAGAAGCTAACCTGCACAGTATTATTAGCAAGATCGAGCATCCAAAACCCAACGACAAATACAATGGCTGCTCTTGAGCGAGTGCCTTTGAAAGTGCTGCATTTTCACACAATAATCAAAAACTTCACAGCCTATTCAGATAATCCAAAAAATTACAGGAACAAGAAGAAGTTAAAACCTGCAATGCTCTTTTGTGTCCCCCAATAAGTATCCTATGTCTGCAGAAAACCCGATAATTATCACCTAAACGACAAGATTTAGTTCAGCCGATTTAACTGGAACCAAATAATTCAATATAGGATAAAAATAACTGCTAAATGCTTACAGCAATAGAGATCATGACAGCTCCAATAAAAATGAAAGGCCTTCTTCTGCCATATTTAGAATGACATTTATCACTCCATATACCTACACAAGGTTGTACCTGAAAGAATATCCAAGAAGACAGGTTTATAAGTTGAATAATCAATGGAGCTGCTGGAGAAACTTCTCCAATATATAAGTGTGTTTTGTATGTACCATATATCTGGCGACTTCGTTTTACTGATCAAAGGATAGAAAGTTTTAATTCAAGGAACAGCTGACAAATTTTGCAGAGATCCGAAAGTTAAAAAAAGAAGTTACAGTTCAGCAAAGCCATATCTACAATTTTAAGTACATGGGCTGAAGTCTAAGAATTCTTGTTTAATGAGTCCACAGAATTTCAAAAAGTGTAGCTTTTGCAATTGGTTCTGCAGGTGCAAAGGTCATCTTATATTTTCAGCAATTTATCTCAGTAGAGCTGTTTTCACACCTCTAAATTCTAATTACTGACATTCATTACTTTAGATGGACATTTTACCAAGTAATCTGCAATAAAACTCCATGATATTCGAACACCTTACCACAAGGCCAGTAATAGGACCGCATAGCCAAATAAAAGAAGAGAAGGCATGCTCTATGCCAAGTGTCTGCAAAACATAGAAATGAAAAATTTTAGGCAAAGAAGAAGCTCAACTAGAAATAGGCAAAAAAAAAAAAAAAAAACCTGAAGCCACTAAAAGATAGAAAATTATAAAAACTTATTGCTTGAGGCTAGCAGAAAACAGCTATCGATTTTAAAGACCATTTCTGCACTGGAATCATAATTGCAATTAAGAGATTACTCTAGAAAATTCAAACCTTCAAAGAATTTTTTGTCATGACCAAGCTGTAACTTCATGAACATAATTTTGCTTTCTGTTTCTTATTTTCTTAAAAATTAAGTATTAACTTCCAAAGGGGAAGATATCAACTGCAAGCTGTATATAAAGGCCATTAAGCTATTAAAGAATGTTATTTGCTGAAACTTTTTATGTGAAACTCTACTGATTAAAATTAAAGTTATTCCCTTGTAGCAATCAAATTTTGATACAGAAAGAAACTGTTCTCGGATGTACAACTGTTTAGGTTTGACCAAAAGGAGAAAAAAGGTCTATATGATAAACCACTCTGATCATGGAAACTCTGGATGTACAACACAAATACGGTTGTCATACATTTATGTGTGTACAGAAACAACACAAATGTACCATATACCAACCAATAAGGCTTAAATACAGGAGTTTTGCCACATTAATGAAATTATTTACTACATAAAGAAAATGTGTACAGCAACAAATAAATATACCATATAATCTAATTATTAAAACATATATACCAGATGGTGAGGATCAAAAAGCAGCTACCACCTTGTCGTAATCCCTCTTTATTGATTTCTCACCAAGGTTGCCTTTTCATCATAAGCACTTACTCGTCACCATGAGAAGTACTCATTACACGAAACTATTAGAAGCTGGAACCCACTCAATCCCCAGGGCTTTGTTCTAGAGGTAAGAAATCTTGGGTGTATTTATACGTCCAAATGACATTTTATACCCATATTATACCTTAGTTCGCGATAGTTCGCGAATGAATTCTAGTGTATTCTCATGTTTTATTAGTGATTGCGTCCATAAACTTACAGATGTGATTAACTCTTGTGTAGGATGGATTTGCATATGAATTGAGCTAAAGTTGGAGTTGAAGGAGTTCATTTTGAAGATGGAATGCATAGGAGTAGAATCTATATCGATTGGATGAAAAAACCAAGAAAATAGAAGTTGGAGAAAAAAATGCACTGTAGTGAACCAATTCAGTGCCACGGACTTGGGCAGTGTTTTCTGACTTTTTCAGACAGCAAGGTCCACGATAAGTCCGTGCCATGGACCTGGGACCGGCTTTTTGCACTCCTTTTCTACTATAAATAGGACACTTATGTGATATTTTAATGGACCTACATTGGAGGGGAACTCTTGGATGACTGAGGGAGTTACTTTAGGGTTCTTCCTTGCCTCTTTACATTACTTCAATTCTTATATGAATTCTTCAATCCATACAACTGTTATTTGAATCATTAGTGGCTAGAAACCCTCGTTCTAGGGCGAGGCTACTAAACATGATTGTATAACATTGTTTTGAGTTGGTTATAGTGGTTTAACATTATTGACTGTTCGTATGTTCTTGCTCTTACTACTTTAATGCTTAGCTACCATCAGAGTATATCTATAAACCTTTTGTGAACTCGGGAGACGAAACCTTAGATTAGAACGAAGAACATAAGGAATGACTTCTAATTTATAATTAGGATTAGAGATAGATTCGCACCTAGGATAGGAATATACCTAGATCGCCTCATTTGTTCAAAGACGGGAAGATAGCTTAATGCTCCGAAATTGGTTCACCTATCCCTGTTCAACAATGTAGTTAGGCGTCCAATTGTGGTAGATGGTTAGAGGCTCGAGAGACCATAACCATATTATCAACCCTGTGAATCAACAACTAGGATAGGTAACTTAACCAACAAAGAATGTAGTGTTATACATGATTGTGAAGTATGCCTTGACCCCAGAATCCCCCTCTCATTGTTTACAACCCAAGTCCTTATGTCCTCTCTCAATTTACTTTACATTAGAAGTTACAACACATAAACTTTTTTAGTTAGACCCGCACTTGTTCATCTTAACAGTTTAACTTGAGCTAGTTATTTGCTAAGTAATCTTGTCCTTGTAGGTTCGACATTCGGCCCCTAAAAAGAGTCACTATCTTACTTGCACGACTACATAGTACATACACTTGCGTGTGTGTTTGGACGCAACAGTAAGAACACAACAGATGATGTGTTGATTAGGTGCACATGACAAGGTGCTAATCCTGTCGCATGCAAGAGAAAGGTATTTAAGTGGAGAAGGGTAGAGGAGCGACCATTATCCATTTGTTTCAAACCATGTACCACTAGCCTAGGGACTTTCTCGGTTATCAAGAAACAACTGGGACCACTCAACTATTCTAAATAGCTTCCAATTGGTATAATACTAAGACATGCAAATGGGGGTTCTCTTTCGAAATAGCTTTTCAACTTGAGGAGCTCGAAGCTTCTACAAAATGAATTTATTTCAAGAGGTCTTCGACTTAAAGATCCTTAAATATCATGTTCACCAGGAAACCAAAAGTGCTCGTCTATAGGTCACAATAAAATTTACTCTTTTATGCTAATTTCCTCTTCCTGCTTTTATACATGTCATAATATTTTATGTATACAAGAACCCTTAATCAATTTCCGATCTCTTTTTCTCTATGAAATATAAGTGAACTGATCACAGAGACAATTTCTGCATTCCCAACCACCAAAACAAAATTGCAAATGAAATACAGTAGAGAGTTCATGTGAACCACATAGCACTAAAGTTCAATTTACAGGATATTTTTTTCTACTTATAGACAAACATTAAAGACGAGTCGAGGGTCTATCTACGTCCAAGAGGTAGTAGTAAGGCCCACGTACACTCTACCCTTCCCATATCCCACTTGTGGGATTCCACTATGTATGTTGTTGTTGTTCTTGTATACAAACATCAAAGACATCAAGTAAATTTTCCTGAAAATTTTGTGTCGGAAATTTTCAAACTAGATTCTCATTGCTGCAGCTGTAAATTTTATCCACTTACGTGGCCTCGGCTGGAGGCAAGATTTAGGGGAGAAACTTGGCACTGCCGTGATAAGACTACACTCCTTGTGTCTTGCAGCGCTACCTTGCTTCCAACTGCGCTTTTTGTTACTCCTCGTTATTAGTGTGCTTCGGTTATCACATCATTTAGTTATCATTATTGCTCCTATTTTCTGGATGCTATGTTATCTTTCCCCTCTTATTTGCTATGTCCTCTTTACTTCTCTATTTTCCTTTTAACTGCTTTGAATGTGCGTTACTCGAGCCAAGGGTCTTTCAAAAATAGCCTATCTACCTCCTCCACAGATGCTGCTTATGGGACTACACTAGGTTTGTTGTTGTTGTTGCAATCACTAGTATAAATACATACACCAATCTCTAACTCCACACCCGGCCAAACAAATCAAAAACAGAGCTTGTAAACGAGCAAAATTAACATCTTTAAACTTCAATCAACACTATTACACTCCCTCCGTTCACCTTTGCTTGTAATGTTTCGCTTCTCGAGCACCATACTGCATGGTGATAGTATTTTTTTTCATCATATTAATATATTAGAAGGATTGCAACTTATAGTATTTTTCATATAGTTTTCGCACACCTAATATTTGAATTAATCTAGCTCAAATTGACTATGACTAAACCAAACATGACAAGTAATACAAAATGGATGACAAATAGTTTTTTGCACCTGAATATAAGGTGTAAGGAGAGATAGTTGCAAAGCCCATCCAAACTGAACACCGGCAGCGACGGTGCAACTTAGAATCAAGGTGAGCAAACTGTTACGTACAGGCGGAGGAGGAAGAGGTAGATGAGAATCATTCATTTCTCCATTAGAAGCCCTAGGAGATGAGGAATCACTACGGATCTCCAACTGTGTAAACCGTGATTCATCAACATTAGTTAATTCCACTTCCTGCTTCAGATTCTTATACGGTACTCTGATCGATACCGCATCCATTTTTCAGGCAAATGAGTCGGGATCTGCTTCACATTCGATCTGGAAATGGAGATTGATGAAGCTCAGAGATTGTGAAAGTGCCTGAAATGTTTTTAATTTGAGGGAAAACGACGTCGGATTCAAAAGGTGGGTGCTTGACTTTTTCACAAAGGGAAAAAGGAGGAGACGTAAGGGCACCGACAGGTGATGTTGAGTCTACTAGAGAATTTCACTTTCCTTGTTATGTCATTTTGGTATTGTGGCATGACACGAGGGTCTTTTTGTGACATACCAAATTTAACATGTTCACATAAAGTTAAAAATTGGGTGAATAGTGACATGTTTCTATTGAATATTTCATATATATAAGTTAATGTTATGAAACTATATAAAATGGTGACAAGAAAATAGGAAAAAGAGAGAGACTTATTATTCCTCTCTGAAGGTTGATTTTACAAAAAAGAGAACCCAAGACTTATTATTCCTCTTGAAGGATGATTTTACAATGAAGAGAACCCTCTATTTATAGGGGAAAATTGACTTGATCCCTAAGTTAGAGTTCCTAAATTTTCTTTAATAGACAACAGGATACATACACAACTTTTCCTAATAGACTAAACAAGTTATCTTTACACAGCCTCTTTTGAGGACTTTAGCACAACTGCATATTGCAAAACCAGTAAAAGGAAAGGGGGGGGAAAAGAGGCAAGAAATAAACTGAAAAGGAAATTCATACTCAACGTATTCGCGTACTATATGTTCTTTACAACATCGACCTGATATCCAAACAATAACGGAAAGGAAACACGGTTCGATTCCAGATGAATCAACACCATTAGGCCAATCTACTTAGTTCGCGACTTTAGACCACATAACCCATAGAACTAATACTATTCTCATATAAAGGACTCCAAGCTACATGTCAATTGCTCGAACCTACTCATTTGTTAATGCCTCGGCTACCCAAATCAGCTGCAGCTTGAGCCGCTTTACTTAGTGCACCAGACATCCAAAGAGCTCCTTTGGAAAAGTAGCTACTGTTGACAACAGCAGTTGCAGCAGAGATGGCAGTTCTACCTGTAGCTGAAACAGCTGATCTGGTGGTATCGGATATGTGATACCTCTGATCCACGGATCTAGCCACTTCAACCCCAGCACAGAACTTATCGGTGAGGCCGATTCTCTCACTTAAATCAGCAACCTTGGAGACTGCAGTTGCTGAGAGCCCATGAGATTCGTCAAAAGCTTTGGCTTTTCCCAATGCACCTTTTCCAAGAACATACCCTTGAGATAGCATGGTTTTAACCACATCTTGAGTCAATGTTACAGCTTCCCCAGCAGAAGAAACAAAATAGTGTCCTTGGGAGTCCTGCTGGATTTATAAATCCACTCATTAGAAATACACACCTCACCATTCATACAGAAATGAGTAGATAGGAAAGCAGGAGGGAGAAGATCATACACTTGAATGACAGTCTTCTTGAGGTTTCCATGACGAATGATTCCAATAATCAAATTCATCTTGATAGTGACCCCAGCTGGTTATGCACACACGTTGATCCAAAATGGCAGCTCCCTGAAAGAAGAGTGAGCACTAGTATGTAATCTCTAGTACATACAATCATAGAGCAAAAGAAGCTAATTGTTAATGCTCTGAACTAGAGATATATAAGAGATGAGCATAAATAACAGTTAAGTTGGCAGTTGTAAAACCACCCATTACCTCTTTGCTCGCATTTAGATAAAATGCAAACAACAGCTTCCCAAAGTTATATCATTTTTTAAGATAATGTAGTATCAGCATGACATCCGGCAGATAAAACTATTTTGAATTCAAAGAAGTGAAACAGAATGCGCTCAGTTATACACCACATAGAACCAGAATTAGCAACTGTCAAGTTGAAGGGGGAATACAATTGTAGGCTGCTAATTCTGAGACCTAAACCTTATTTACTATGCAGTACACTAGATCAATAAGCAATCTGAAGGAACTTACACTCAGTAAGACAGCCGTTTCCAATGCATGAGGATTTCTAAACGTCACATAGGCTGTACTTGCATGTTCACCAGCTCTGCATTCTCAACCACGGGCATCACTCAATCAGTAACCAAAATTTTCTATGCAGTAGCTGATGCAACAAGGAGGAATGAAACACATGATGTATGTTGTGAGACTGAGAAAGTTCCTCAATTACATGATTAATCATCAGTAGAATAACAACTGAAATAGTAATGTTGATGGCAAGAGTCATTTGTAAACAGTTTGGTGGAGTAAACGCTCGCACAATGCGATAAGAGACTTCAGTGGAGCTCGGAGCTCCACCGTGATTTCTTCCAATTTCAATTGAAATAGGGGTTGATAAAGAAAAGACTCTGTAAACAGCTATAACCGTACTCTGGAAAGGCAAAAAGAAAGTAAAAAATAAGTACCATAGGTGAAATTCTTGCAGCTCTTTATTTGGCTATTTGCTAGAGGATATTACCAATATCGAATTCTCAGAATAAACTATGTGAATTGGAGCTCCAGTTTTCCCAGAAATCAAATAATTCATGTCACAGACAAGACCAAATTATAAAGAGACATAGATGCCTATCACCGACAACCAAATCCCTTGTCGTATGCCCAACCCAAATATGCATACTTTCTCTACAATAACATACATTTTCAGAAGAGATTCAAAAAAAGGAAACAGGATGATAACAAACCAAAAATTAGTGGCAGCAAAACTTGTTTATCGTTCACATATCAGTCTAAGAATATTACAAAAGATAATCATCTACAGTGTATGTACAATAAAATTGAGGGGTGGATTTGAACTTTGAGGAATTGGAAGGAATTGAAACAAAAGAAGAATACAGATAGATACATTCATTTTGGAGTTCAAAATATATTGCTCTACTCATAATATCCCTTCCATTCTTTTCCCTTCCTTTTCTCTTCATCAACACAGAAATATAGGGAATGATTAATAAAATTGTAATGTAATCCCAGAGATATTAAACCCACCTGACAATCTCAACATGTTCAATTGCCCCACAGAAACCAAAGAACTCCTGAACATCCTTCTCAGTAGCAGCAGGGGAAAGACCTGTAACTTCTGCTGTATAACCCCCTGGATTCATATCTGCTGATTTAACTCTGCTTTATGGACAAATTACCAAGAGGAAAGAAATTAGACATCAGATAAAGTGAAGTCTGTACAATTTACGCCATCAACTACATCGGAACCCAAACTATCAGGCCTGAATTAATTTGTGACATATGCATGATACGAGTATAACCATGAACACCAAAATAAAGGAAGAAATTAATTACATTCATGCATCTAGTCATCTCCTATAAGAACCTTGCAAATCACTAATATACAAAAGAAGAAATCACAGTAGAGTCTAGACTCTGTTACCTTTGTCAAAAAAAATAAAAAAACACTAGAGTCTAGACAGTCGGTAGTGTTAATTAAACCAGGCGTACTCATCAAAGGAGCAAAAGGAGCCTATGATTTTCATAACAAAGATGTCATTATCAAATTAAATGGGCCCACATTAAGATGCGACAAAACGTCCATTGAACAGTCAAACCAAACACAGTGTAATTTTATTAGAACAAAAGCTACACTTTGTAACGGAATCTGGGTCAGAGAAATCGGAAAATGTTGGAAGAAACATTTTTGAGATCCTATTAAGGGTACTAACACTAAATCTCCAACTTCAATGCTATTAAACAAATCCAACTGGCTAAAGAAAACAAAAGTACCAACAATCAAGCATTCAGAAAATGCCCAAATAGAGAAAATACAACAGATAATTAACAAGTCAACGATATATTCAAAACTAATTGATAAAGAGTCCCAATCTAGCAATCAATAAATAGACTTACAGCAGGTTCAAAACAAACACTCACCATTTGTTCCTCCATACAGTAACACCCAAATTACATATAAAATGCTTTTAGACTAATATTTTCTTGCTTGCTTATCAAATAGTAGAAAAAAAAAGTAACAAACCCACTTGTTTTCTAAGAAAACATTTTCATTCTGAACAAACACACCCCCAATCTCAACAAACTTAGATTTTTATTTTATTATTATTCTTTTTTTTATGATCGTGGTGTCCGAACCAACTTTCGCACATCTCAACTAATTCCACGGGATACTGTCACCTCACACCAACATCAGGTACCAGGTAACTCTGTCTGCCAACTGCCAAGGCTAGGACAGATGGGAAGAATCACCTAGTATCTTTTGTCTCGGCTGAGTTTTGAACCTGAGACCTTAGTGTTCTCAACCACTTCATTGACAACTGGGCGACAATTTTTTTATTTTGGTTCACCCCATTAGTTCAGTTTAATTTCCTTCCAGAATTAACACTACAATTCACAAGAATAGCTTCAAACCCTAACTACTAAAACCCAGAAACACCTTCTGCTATTCCTTAATAGCAAACAACTATAATGCTCAAACTACCAACAATTCAAAACCAAACTTTCCAATTACCTAACCATAAACGATCTAAACAACATAATTATGAATGAAATAACACGATTTCTACAAATCAAACAATAATCCAGCAAAACAATTCAAACTAATAGCACTCCAATTTTAACTTTTTTCGAAAAAAATACACACAATTTACTGAAAACACACCAAAAAAAACTAGAAATCAAAGTTGATAAATGTAATTGATAAAGCTGATGAATAAATCTGAGAATATACCTTCTCTGTGTTGAGATGAAAAGTGTGAGAGAAAAGGAGTCGGTAGGATAACTGCAATTGAAGTTCCTTTGTATTCGGTAGCGTATATATGAAGTATCTTTTGTTGGTGAGCGCCACGCTTACACAAGTTAATTAACTTCTTCCATTTTTTACAACGTGTTATATCGAAATTCAATTAAATTTAAATTAAATATATTGTATGAATATTTTTCTAAGCATTACTAGATACATGAGTCTGTATTCGCACCAACAAATGATACAAATTTTATAAATTTATGCGGCTAAAAAAATAAATTACGCATATTTTATTAATATTGATTAAATAGTCAAATTAATTATAAAATTTGTCATAATAATTAAAGAAAAGAGATTGACATATACCAGTGTAAGTAATATGTTGCAAAGGATAGAAATTAGAATAATTGATTTGCTTTTTGGGTTGAGCTCGTCGCACCAAGCTTGTCCAGTGCGGGTTACCTCTTCTATGTGATTTGCAAGCTATTGCATAGGAGCGAGGATTTTATCATGTGTGCATCCAAAGGGTAGCGATTGTGGGTTTCCTGTCATAAAAAAGAGGAACTTTCACATATAGTCACTCAAAAATTGCCTAATTACTCTCCATAGCTATAGTTTGATAATTATAATTCGTAGCTACATGTTATAGGGAGGTGAGAGGCGAGCGAGATTGGGAGAGAGAGGAGAGAGGCGAGAGGCGAGAGAGAGGGAAAAGAGTAGGAGAGAGGTGAATTGTATATGTATATCGGTTAGATAATTGTATATTATACATATGCATTTGTATATATGGCGAGCGAGATTGGGAGACGGAGGAGAGAGGCGAGCGAGATTGGGCGGAGAGGGAGGAGAGAGGCGAGCGAGATTGGGTGGAGAGAGAGGAGAGAGGTGAATTGTATATGTATATCGGTTAGATAATTGTATATTAGACATATGTATTTGTATATTCTAGCAACATGCCTAATTATACAAACTCGAAGTCAGCCCACGTAATTAATGTATAATGTTAGTCGCGAGTGGTAATTATAGCAAATTATAGCTATGATAAGTAATTAAGTAGTATAAGTTTGCTTAACCGCGTAATTTTCCCTAAAAAAAAAATTGATTTTCTCTGTATTATTTTAATTTTTTTTCGTATAAACATATTCTGCTTTTTTTTTCTTTTTTCTTTTTAAAACGAAACACACACTTCGAAAAAACACAAATCTGATTACCTATTATGTATCAGAATACAAACAAACTACATTTCTTATCCTAAAGAATCAAGAGCTGCTAAAATATTACGCAAATACTATACTATAACAAAAAAAGACAAATAAATAAATAAAAAAGGACTCATGAGTAACAAGAAGTTTTATTATTAAATATGATGAATGTTATTCATTTAATGAATTTATGTATTAAAGTACTTTTATCTATGACTTAATTTGTTCAGTTTATAGAATTTTTGTTTCGTACTACATAAATTCTATAGTAATTAAGTTATGTGGTATAAATTGTACAGTATTTATATAACCTAATTCGCTCGACATAATTAAGTGTAGAAAACTTTTCACTTGTTCAACATAAGTTTGGTAAGAATTAAGTTATATCTTTTATGGCACAACATGTGATTCTGAAACTGGATATTTATCTCTCTCAACATAAATTTGATAGGAATTAAATTACGTAGTATGACATACCTTGTGGGTTTTGAAACTGAACTCTTTCCTTACTCAACATAAATTTCATAGAAGTAAAATTGTACAATACAATATAACTTTTTATACTTTTTGTGATATACTTGTGAAATATTATGCTGTAAAAATATAAACTCATCACACTCAACAAAAAATATTTGTTATTTCAACATTAGGATGATGTTAAAACTTCATGATTTTCATTTTTCATTATAATTACACAATTAGAACGCTTACCAATCATGTCATTGTCCAAATTCTTGTGATGATGAAACAACAATAGCATATTAGTGTAATTTGACAAGTTTTCAATTGGGGAGATAAAAAGGCTATTTTCGACCGTAATACAAGTGAAGAAACCAAGGCACAAGTAGGAATGACAAAATTTGTTTAATTTGCCTTCACAGACTTGTTAATGCAAAGTTTTTCTTGTCTTGATACACAAAAAAATGATGCTAGTGATTAATTACATACACCAAAGTCTATGTTAATCCACTAAAATATATGTGATACTTGTTTATAATGCAAAGTTTTCCTTATTTTGATATATATATATTATTAATTTGTTGGTTGAATGTAAAAAACTTAAAAGTTTAATGTCATATTAGGTATTATCTTACTTATGGAACTTGGGATGGGAAATTATTTTGCATAAAAGAGTGTTCGAAGGAATCTGGAGAATCGTATCTTCAAAACTCATCACTTCGATAAAGATATTGAAATCAAGATCATGCCGATTCTTAAGTTTTTTCTAATCGATCGGCAATAGTGTAGTTTTGTACATGTGAGGAGTAACCTCTTATCTCTAGTTTCTTTTTAGTGTACCCATGAGTAGTTGACGTTTGTTAGGGAATCGTATTTTAGTGTAAAGTTTTCTATTTTTTGGTATACTCCTTGTATACACGATTTTCCTACCTTATAATAAAATTTAAAAAAATCATTAATTGTTGCTCAGTTTTTTGTTACTCTGGTGCTAATTAAACTGATTCCTCAACTGAATTAACTAATAACTAGCTCTAATCTTGATTTCCTAACTACTCTTTCACCTTTTACATGACTTTATTTCACCTAGGTAAACACATGTAATGTTTTTGTATGAGACTACTTAGTATGTGTGTCGATATTTATTAACCTTTGGTAAAATTACATTAAATGATATTTGTTGACACCCAATTTTGGACCTCCACAATATAAATTAATCATCGAGCTTCCTAAATTCTAAATGATTTAATATAATTGGCTTTCAAGTCATTTTAAAGTAGTTTTGTCATTTTCATAAATTTTAAAATAATATATATGATATTTTATATAATTATGTGTCTAATTAGTATATTTTATGAATGTTCGAAAATTGTCTCAAAAGGATTTTAGTTTTTATTTAAATTTTTGGTTATTTAGTTTAAATTAATCAATAGCTTATATTTTGAGTTAATTAGCTTATAATTAAGTTAATTATTATATTAGGTGTCTAATTAGTTTATTTTATGAATGTTCGAAAATTGTCTCAAAAGGATTTTAGCTTTATTTAAATATGTGGTTGTTTAGCCGTTTATTTTGTTAAATTAACTAGTTTATAATTAAGTTAATTATTTTATTTCATTAAGATTAAGAAGCTTGTTAATTAATTCTAATCGAATCTATCTTAACTAATTGAATTGGCTAAGTTTTTCTAATTCCCTTTCAACCGACCTCACCCCTATTTATTTTTTTACAATTAACAGCAGCCCCCTTAATACAACAACACAATACCC
The DNA here is from genome assembly GCA_036250505.1 of Solanum acaule. Lineage (NCBI taxonomy): Eukaryota > Viridiplantae > Streptophyta > Magnoliopsida > Solanales > Solanaceae > Solanum > Solanum acaule. The sequence goes on from JAJOOR010012390.1 coordinate 15,242, forward strand.
ATACAATAATAATACAACAACTTACAAACAACAGTACCAACCGACCCCATTCCCAGCAGCCTTTTCCCTCCTTATTTCCCTTAATTGCCAGCCCAACTCCCAGCCGACCAGCAGCCCAATTTCCCCTTTAACCGGCCCACTGTCTTGACCCGATCCAGCAACCCGACCCCATCCCCTTTTCCCTTTTAATTTCAACATAGCAGCAGCAATACATACAGCAGCAACAGTAGCCGAATGACCCCACCTGCGTTCACTTCTTCTTCAGCAGTCCAAAATGTCAACAGCAGCCCTGCTGCCCTCGGATTTTCTGGGATTTTGGAGGAATTTTCGTACCAAACCAGTTGCTCCCTGTTCCTTGAAAAGGATTTTGAAAATTTGAATTGGAGAAAGAGGGGAATTCCGTTTTTGCCCTGCTTCTATCCGATTTCCCCCTCAAAGCGTAAACCCTAATAATTTCCCCTATATATATACGTCCTCTTTATTATTTGCTTAGGGTTGGAATTTTGAGAATTGAAAAAATTGGGAAATTTTTAGTTGGATTTCACTTAGCAAGAGAACACAAAGAGAGTTTGAGCATAAGCATTTTTTTTAAAATAGGTATTAAATACATATTCAAAAGAAAGGGGTTGATAGTTCGGTGTTTAGGTTTAAGTTCCTGTCTAGATTTCCTCTTTTCCGTTCGTGTGCGTGTTTGAGTTCCGTGGTTGGAGGATCGTGGTTTTGCTCGTCATCGTCCCTGTTTCGCTGCACTTAGAAAGGTAACGTCCCTTCATTATATCCTTTCCACCTTTCCCCTATTTTAGAGTGGCATTGTGATGATGGAAGTTTGTTTAGTTGGTTGTTGGTCGTTGGCTGCTGTTAAGTTAATGTATGAAGCATGTTTCTCTTTTGCTTACTGCCATGGAGTAGTCATAATGTCATTTTAGGGTCCTGCTAGTCCTTTTCCTTGTATGGTCGTTCTTTGTTCGAATCCATTTTGATGTTTCTCATTTCTTGTAAGCCTTATTTGAATATTTTCAAATCGATTTTATTTCGTGTACGCCGCGTTTTAGTATTCATGTAGGCCTAAGTCCTCAAATCAGCCAAAATGTTCAAGCATGTACAGTGTAGTCGTGTTTTGTTCTACCCGTTTAGTTTTGCCTATTTCTTGAATGATCTTGTTGTCTTATTGCCTATTGACTGGCTTAGATTAAGTTATGTCTTTATGCCATTCGATTTTTTAGTCGAGAAAAACGTTTACATTCACATATAGAGTCCATAAAAACATGAGCTCTTCCTTGTTTTGTCAGGCATGTTGGAACTTTGCCTTTAAAAATCATACGAAATTATTATTTTTTTATCTTTTTTTCTTTTATTTTTATTTTTTGTAGTTTAGTCACATGTAGTATGGTGTGGGTCTATTGTTTGGATTGTTTATCCTTCTACTTCCATTCTTGCATGAGATTAATGTTGGTTAGTATTCATTTATACACTGGTTAAGTGTCCAACATGTTAAAAAATAAATATACTAGTTTCAATCAACATGAGTAGATTATATGATAACTTGAGCATTGAAATAGTTGTTCCTTAGTATGTCTCGGCTATCATTCCTTTATCAGCATGCAAAGCTCTTTACCCTCTTTGTTCCCTATTTTTATGAGTTTATTTATTTCTTCGTGGTGATACCAAATGTTATGCCTGCATGGTGTATTATTATTATTTATTTATTTTTTGATTCATTCGACTCGAATTGATTCTTACTATATTTACCTTTTTGTCACATGTAAAAAATCTTGCTGAGTCCTCATGGACACTATTTTACTTCCTCTTGCATTTCGAGAGAGTCGTAAAGACTCAAATTTCTTCATCCGAGTCAGCCAGCTATTAAATCGACATATAGGCCCCGGAGTTGAAAGAATATGAAGCAGATCGGAGAAATGAAAAGATTGGGCCAAAGGCCCATTCTTAATTCCAAAAGAAAAAAATTGTATTTTGTTATTTTGGGTCTAAGCCTTTGTCATTTTATTTTTTATTATCTTGTTAGAATTTAGGGCAGGTGGGAGATGGGCCTAAGAGATAAAGGTACAAAGGTGGCAAAAATTGGGTCAAAGGCCCAAAACGAAAATAGGCCGAAGTATTGATCCAGGCGGACATAAAACCAAACTTGGGCCCAAATTTCCCTCATTACTTTATCATTTTATATTTGTTTACCTGTCATTATTTGTTGTTAATCTTAAGGTTACTACAGTTTAACTTCCCGAACGATAGCCATTCTGAACCGATTTTCTAAAAAATTAACTAATTAAGAACTCGCTTTCTTTGATCGATATATATATATATATATATATATATATATATATATAATTTTGTAAACTATTGCACTTGGGTATATCTTAATATTTCCCCTTTCTCCCTTTGAACGGTCCTAATCGTAAAAATTGCTCAATTCAAGTTAGATCGAATAAATTTAAGCCAAGTAGTTAATTACCGGATAACCATGTGTTAGCGGATGTTCTAGGCGCTTTAAACCCCTTCCTAGAATGTTAATATGAACCCCGAACCCCTTTGAATATTTTCATTAGATTTCTATTTTAATCTTTTGGAAAAAATAGTTTTCTTGATTTTTCTTAAAAAATTAAGTGGCGACTCTTAAAATCAGTCCTAGTCTATTTTTAAATAAAACAATATTGTCATTTACATACTTAAAATATACCATACTTCAATATAATGTATAGGAATATTGATCATGTACCTGCAGAAAACCAAAAATAGTTGGTAAAGGTAGACAAAAATACTTAAAATTCATAAATATTTCAAATTTTAATCACATCCCCGACTCGAATTTCTACATTTACCTTCTTTTTTCACTCATAACTCAATAAATTGTTAAAGGCATGCAACACAAAATTAGGACCGTTCCCTTCATTGTTTCTTGCCTAAATTAGCTTCTTGGAAATCGAAAAGCCCGTTCCTACCACGTGCACGGCCCGGATCCACCCTTGTTGCTTATAAGAAGGGAGATTGAGTTCAAGCATATATAGTTGAAGAATATGTACTAGTTGAAGTTGTAGGGACATCGACCACCTAATATGTCACAATTTTTCTTAACAATGTTTTGACAATCCATCACAAGTACATATTTAAATTAACTGACGATGTATACTATAAGACTGTCTAAATTGACCAAGGCAAAAATTAAAGATGAATATTTGCACAAAAAAAAGAGACAAGGTAATATATATACACTATTAGTATATATGTTGGTATATATATGTATGTTATACGTGTATTTAGTATGAAATATACACAATTTATACACTTTGTATATACTTCATAAATTAGATGAACGAAAGATTCAGATCCGTAATCATCCGAAAATATAGATAATTATCCATATGTACAGTTCAAACAAATAGTTTACGGTGATTATATTTAGATTAACCAACATATGTTTGCATTGAAATTTATGAAAAGCCAAATCTCTTTCAATGTTATTTTTTTAACTTCTAATTTCCCGATCTATCGTAGAACTCTTTATATAATTTTTAGTTTTTCATTTAAAAATCTGTATAACATAATGTATAATATAAGTAATATATTTGCTTTGTATAACTATGTTCATGCATTTGGACAGATGAAACCACCTAATACTTTTGTTTCTCGTGAAATTTGTACTTAGGATTCCATGCGGAAGCAAAGTTAGAATTTGAAATTTTTTTGTTTGAGATTCTAGTCCTGTTATGTTATTGTTGGATTCTAACTTGGTCATTTGTACATATCTAATGGAAAAAGGATAAATATACCTCTGAACTAGGACAAACGGTACATATCAATATCTTTCGTTATACTTTAAGATTGTACATATCCTTACTGTCATACTTTTGAGATGTATACTTAAGTCTAACGGATAGACACATAGCTCCATCTAAACATACGATTTACCCAAATTCAATTTAAGTTACTGATTTTGAGATTAATTTGGCTGAATCCATAACGTACATACTTGCTCCGGTTCCTAATCTCATAGTTTTCTACCCACTTCATTAATCCTGAGCCAAATCCTCGAATATTTTTTAATTTATATATATATATATATATATATATATTATCCAAATCCAGATTATCCGCATTTTTTAAGTTACAACACATTTTGTTAAATTTAACTAACTGGAAACAATCCCAAAATTTGGATGTTTTAATTAAGTGGACAGTTACAAACAGAAGGGACATATCAATGTTTTAACTTATTTATGCTAATTTTAAAAGCTTCACTATCAGATTATGACTTACGATCAGCCAAAAACGAGTAAGTAATTAATATCTTTTCGCTTTAATTTATGTGATGTTGTTTGACTTGACATAAAAAAAAAAAAAATTATGGTCTAAAATCATTCGTAGATGTTTGTAGATAAAATAGATATTTTATAATTAAATTATTACTAAATATAAAAAAAAATTGAAACTGATTCAATTGTGTTACATAAATTGAGATGAAAAGAATACTACAAATAAAAGTTTGCACCGTTGTGGAAATTTCTATATTTTGTCGATCGTCGGCAACTTGCCTAATATGGTTACATAAATTCAAAGTCATATTATATTGAATTTAACTAATATTCATCAATAATGTAAAAAAAAAAATACTATTAGGTCATCTTTATTCGGTATAAAAAACAATCTATTTTATTCTCAAAATTACAAATTATATTTTTTATAGAAGATTATTACATAAATTTTCAAGGAATTTGACAGTATAAAATTTTATTTATATAATATCGATGAATATAAGTTAAAGTGTTAAACCTTATTACAATTGATAGAAGAACCAGCTAATTAAGGTTATTTAAAATATAATATGTTAGGTATACAAAGTATAATTCTTAACTTGTATATGCAATATAATTTTTTTTATACATATAATATTATACTTTTTAGACAAAAAAATGTTCAATTGATCTTGAAATTTGTCAAGCTAGCAATAACTAACCACCCAATACTAGATTAGAAATAAGCCAAAAAATTATTGTATATAAATATATAAATACTTATTTTTATAAAAAAATAATTTCGATACTTAAAGTTTAATTATTAGATTTGTTGATAACTACTTTTAATTTGGACTAATTGAAATATCTTAATTTGTTGATAACTACTTTTAATTTGGACTAATTGAAATATCTTAATTTTAGTACGAAAAAGACATTTATTTGACATGAATAGAATCATGACATCAAAGGTTGACCTACAGGGTCCAAATAATAGTGATAGGACAATATATTTTTTTTTGGCTAAAATTTTCAAATTTCATCTTGATTTATAAATCATTAACAAATAGTGACTAGGGCTCACCAAATATTATTATCATCCTACCCCTTTCACACGAGATACACCTTTTTTTTCTTTTTTGCTTTTTTAAAATTATATATATGACAGTAATTCTCTAGTATCCTATGTGATTACTTAAACCAAATTAATGCAGTATTATATTTATAAATTAAAGAATTAATTCCATTCATAATTAATTAGTCTAAGAAAATGCTAAAAAATATATATAACAAAAAAGTTTCTGTAACAATGCAAATTTAAGTGTAATTAAGTCCATTCATTTCTCATGTAGTTAATATTTTTGATAAGACATGTTAAATTAATCAAAGAAAAATATAATTTGTTTGACAGCTAAGCTTTTAGATTGAATGATCACTCAATTCAACAGCTCATATTGCTTATATAGCTTAATAAATGATTAGAGAAAAAAAAAGATATCGAGCAATAACAACAAAAATATTATATATAATGTATTTTCACAAATGGATCTAGAAAGGATTTAGTGTATGCAAACCCTACTCCTATCTCGTGGAGATGATTGAGAGGTTGTTTTTAAAAAATCATCAGCTCACATAACACATAACAAAGCCGTTTAAAAAAGAGAATGGAACAATAAACAAAACATAACAAATAATAGAAAAAGGGTAACAAAATATTCAGAGCAAAATAACACTATATCGAACGATAAAAACATCTCAAAATACTTATATACTTAAAAAAGGCTGAGATCAAAGAATCATCAGCTCTTAAAACAGATGGATACAACAATACAACATAAAGTAAAAACTATTCAAAATTGGAAACAGAAAAATAGAAATTAATTTTGACCTATAGTGGCCAAAAAGCCCTAATTAATAATATAAATACTCCATCTTTTTTAGTAATAGAAATTTTAAATGAAGTTGAGCTATTTAATTAAATAGCTACATAAGTAAGCTTCTAATAATAGCAGCTTGAGCACTATCACTATCAGTTGATTCCAAAAGTTGTGATAATCTCTCACTTAGTCCATCCACTTCTCTGTGTAAATTTCTTATATAGTTGCAAGTCTCTTGCAGCACTTTTGAAGCTGAAACCTGTTTAATTTAATTGGAAAAAAAAAACATGAAGAATGTTAGAAACTAGATAATACTTTACTACCCTAGCCTAAGTCGAGAGTTTATCAGAAACAACCTCTCTATTCTTAGAAAGGTAGGGTAAGGCTTGAGTACACCTCAAGACTCCCCAGATTGATCACCCCCACTTGTGAAATAAAATTGGGTTTGTTTTATTGTTGTTGTAACCTACATTATTTAGATTCCTTAAAAATGTCGATAGATGTGTATCGAATATTCTAAAAAGAGTGTATTTTAAAGAATCTAACGTAAGTACGATAACAATTTTGACAAGTCTAAGCAACATAGATTTTCAACACAAATTGTAGCTTAAATATTGCAAAGGGTGCATGTGTATATAGGTCACCTTCAAGCAAGATACTATATATTATATACTCCCTCCGTCTCATTTTATGTGGTAACATTTGATCGAGCACGGAGTTTAAGAAATAAATGAAGACTTTGAAATGTTTACCAAATTGCTCTTTAAAAAGTACCCACTTTTCTTTCTCCTCATAAATGTATTGGAGTATTATTTTAAGATTAAGTGGGACCAACAAGGGTAAAAGAGAAATTGTACCATTAAATACTTAATATATAAAGAAATGTGACATTCTTTTTGGGACTGACCAAAAAAAAATGGTGCCACAGAAAATGGGACGGAGGGAGTATTATATATGAGGTGTGGGATGCTAACTTACATAAATGAGTAATTAATTCCATTTCAATATTTTTTTCAAAAATGATGAAATTAAGAATATAATTATGTAGCAATCACGCATCAAAAACGTATTTTTTGTGATACAAAAAAATAAAAAATTATGAGAAAGCAATATCTTATTCTTTTCACGAGAACTTTGATATCATAGAAATATTTTATCGGTCAAAAACACCCTATAATGGTAATTCAATAGGTCAAGTAAGTCTGCTGACAAGTAAAACGGGGTATTGAGGAACGGGACATCAATCGAGGAGAAAAGGGAATGCGTCGAAGCGACAAACAAGACAAGTACATTTTGAATTGAGGGCTTGTGGGCTATATTAGTGGGCATGAAAATGTCACACTCAAACTTTATCTCTAAAAGGAAAAGAAATTAAAAACCACACAATATAAATTTAGGAAGTTACTTGGAAATATACATATATATATATATATATCAAAGTAAAAAAACAAAGACCTAACATATAGTATAGTAAAAAAAATAAATATAGATGTACGCTGACAGTATAAAGAACGATGATGATATATATACCTTGTCAGAACGTCTATTGCGAATTTCAGGAATAAGTTGTTGCAACTTGGAAACAAGATCGGCGATTTGATCATCGCTTATTCTGGAACGTGATCGTCTGCTTGACATTATATATAATGAAACTCAAGAAAGAACAAAAGGGGCAGAGGAAAAAAAAATGGGTGAAAGAGTTGTTGTTAAGTGAGTTGTCAGATAGAATAGAATGTTGAAAATGAATTGAGAGTTTAGTGTGGGAGATGGGAGTTTAAAAAGAAGAGAAGAAGAGAGAAAGAGACAAGTTAATTATGGACAGAGAGATAAGGAGGCCATGAAGAGGAAATTAAAAAAACACTAAGGAAGGAGTGTTGGAGGTGAACAAGACAAGTGCATGGGAGAAAGAAGTGGGCTATTCTTGTTTTTAAATAGAAAGAGAGAGATCTATATATCATTTTGAGGTGATAGACGGATTCAAGATTTAATATTAATAGATTGAATAATATTTAAAGTATTTTTATTTATATATATATATTTATGATTCGTATGAAAGATATTAAATTTAGAAAATGTAAGCTATATATCCGCCCCTATTTAATTTGAGAACATGGGAGTCCATGGGTAATGTAAAGTATTAATTTTAGTGTGGCTGATTATCCTTTTGGACCAGCTACCAAACATTGCCTTGGTAAGCTATTGTTTCACCAGCTAGCTAGCTAATCAGACATGAGCTCCTTTTAAGTCGGATTTCTCCTTTTGCTCCTCAGTCTATATGATATTAATTAACAGTCATCTCTGGTTGTTTTTCTCCTTCCGTGGATAGGTTTTTATGTGTTACTCACTCGTTCGCTACTGATAACACCGTTTTTCATTTGACCTGCTTGTGTTAAGCATTCCATCAACGTTTATTCTGAGCCAGGATCGAACTCTCCATGCTATTCATAGTTGTTTTACTTATAGCTTCTTTGTTCATAGACAAAACAAATTCAAAATTGTCTTTCATTACAAGGCATAATTTGTATCCATACGCTTTATATTCGCCTAGAAGTCACTCTCATAAATATAGTCATCCCCGCCTTCTCACGTCAATCTCGCAATCTTCTTATTCATTCTCATTGAACGTTGGCGGAAGAACAAATCCAACTAGATGTGAATATAATAAAATTTAATCTATAGTGCAAGTATTACAACATTCATAATAGGGACGACAAGGGGGTAAGACAGATGCGATGCGAAGCGAATTTGGTCTTATGCGGAGCAGGTAGAGTTTCGACTTATGTAGTGCAATGCGAGAAAAATAGAATAATTGTATTTTATATATTAACTTAATTTTTATGAAGAGTCTCGCGTTAGCCCTTTAAAGGATGAATGGTCTCTTTAATATGACTTGAGTAATAATCCTCACCTTTCGAGCTAATTTTTGGGGTTAGTACGGCCCAAAATTCATTATTTATCATGATACCAGAGAATGATTCAACCCAATTCTCCTTAGAGTGAAGGGCATATATTCTCTAATTTTTGAACGGCAGGGGCACCAATATCCCAAAAGTATGACGGAGGATATCTGCATACCATTTATGATAGTTCAGAGGTATATTTATCCTTTTTTCTGTAAATTTTCATATATAAAAATACTATAAGTTACGATAGTTACAACCATTCAAATATTTAGTAAGTAATATATGTTGCACCCATCCTTTTCATTATGTTTCCCAAGTGAGGAGTTTACATAACAAAATCAAGTGGGAGTGAACACAAAATAGGGTATGGGGTTGGGGAGGGGGGTGGAGGATAGTTTTTCCCTTGTTTATCAGCCAACTTTGCGGGCCTTGGTTGTGTCAGTAGTAGCACGCAAGCCCATGTTATCTTATTATCTCCTTGTCATTTTAATATAACTACCATCGAAACATTTCTCTCTAGTCTCTCTATAACTCTTAATTAACTCTCTCTTTCGAAAAAACCAGAGTCAAAATTTGAAATTTATCATTTCTTTTAACTTAATGATTCCTTAGTTCAACAATAAATACATAACCCAAGTTAAAAAAAGTTAAAGTTTGTAGTTGATATTCTGGCTCTGCTTTCGCCTCTAAGTACCCCTACCTCACTCACAAGTACCCCACATTATTTTTTTTTAAAAAATTCCAATGTTTAGTACTCGCATTGGAGTCCAACTATTTTGAATTCGCATCATGTAAGGCCTCGCTTTCTATTAATTTTTTTTTCATATTCAAAGCTTGAACTCGAAATATTTTATTAAGAGAAAAGCAGACTCATTGCATCACATCTATTCGTGGTACCCCACATCAATTTTACTAACATGACAAATACACAAATAGTGTCATGTTGAAAATTGAAATCAACTTCACGATTTTCGTGAAGATCTTATCGTCATGTGTCACTTATTTTCTCTATACCAGCTAAGTGTAGATACTAGAGGCTACTAGCTTGACTTGACTTAGCATGGTATTGTTGACCAAAAAGGATTTAAAATGAAGTGAGTGAAAATTATAAATGAATCAAGACTAATATTTGCCTCCTCAAGTTTCTTACCATAAATTGCAAATTTAGGATTGACTAGTCTTTTTTTTTGTAGGAAAAGATTTAGGACTCTATAAATATAGGTTTGTTCCTTCTAATAACTTAATCAACATTCACAATGTAGTCTTAGATGTTTTGAGAGTTTTGGTTAGGGGGAGAATTTGTGGGGACACAAGTTATTATTTGTGTGAACATACTTGTTTTCTGAGTGAATTGGTTGAGGTTATTTCTCTCTATATTTTATACTGTCATATTTATATAGTGGATTGGTCATTTGTGGACATAGATCGTTTGACCGAACCACGTTAAATCTTTGTGTCTTATGGTATATTTCTTGTTTTGTCTTATTACTGATGGTCTTCTAAGTTTGTTTTGTTAGCTTCTGCATGACACTTAATTATTTCGATCCTAACAATATTGTTTATGTTAATAAAAAAATATGTATATACTTAATGAATTAGTTAAAATATGCACAAACTGATCAGAACACTATCGTTATTAAAAAAAAAAGACCTAGATCCAATATATAGTGGTAAAATAACATATAAACTATGTATGATTAAGAGAGAAGTGAGATATGAATACTAGTTGAATTAATAGCAGTTAAAAGGACCTAGTCGTCTTGGAAGTGAATTTAGAAAAGATTTTATTTTTTGTTTGGTAGCAAGAAAGCTAATTATATATAATATTTACCTCTAATAAATTAATGTTGATGAGGTGAGATTACATTGGAATAAATGAAACTAACGTATTATATTACTATGAAATTTGTGTAAAATTTCATGTCACACGTGATGGGGATATGCTCTACCTTTTCCCGGCGAGATTCCTGCTATATGTTATGAATAATATAATGTTATTTTTTAAGTCGATGATATTTATAACTGAGGAATCTTAGCAGTTCAGTTGGTTTGGTTGACTCATGATACATACATATAACTTAAAACATCGTAGAGGCGATATGGGTGTTATGACTAGCCAATTCCGACTCTTCTCTTTTATGTACTATTCATTTTAATTTATTTATCTGGTTTTGATTTAAACACAAAATTTAAGAAAGCAAAGAAAAACATTGAATTTTATGGTCTTAAATTAAAGATATGTAAACAAAATATTTTATCTTGTGATCTTAAACATGTCATGTGAGAAATTGAAGTTAATATGTTGCCAAAAAAAATATAAAGATATTTTTTTAGAATAAATTAAAAATAAAAATAAAACAAACAAATTAAAATGGTGGAAATATCATTTATAAGAAGGGAAAAAAACATAACAAACCATTCAAAGAATAAAATTTCAGATACACTATTTTATTTTATTTTTAAGTGAAAGAAATAAATGGGATGAACAAGTGTTGCATGCACACTGCAGTAATGAGCCGTAAGAAAGATGAGTTGAACCTTTTTTTATCGATTTTTATAATAGTAGGAGAGCGTGGTAAAATAGATAGACGTGCAACCTTACAACAATTAATATTAATATTGCTTAGTCTTAATTTGAGCTGGTTCAAATCTAAATTAATTTTGATTATATATCTAATTTTCTCTGAAATTATAGTTTGATCTGTTAGAATATATATAATTCTATCAAAAGTCGAAGTTGTAACTACAAATTCAATAAATATATCAATTCATCTTTTTATTTCTTGTGAAAGCGGAATAGAAAGCATAATTTCATTCCTATAAAAAGATTTTATTTTTTTTTATAACCAAAATTATCCTCTAACTACCCTTCTCGAGTAATCTTCTTAAAAGATTATAATACTTAATTAAGCACTTTTTCCATCACACGATTATGATGTTAATATTTCGATATGCATTGTCTAATTGTCTATATAATCCAAAGACAATTGGGCAATGAATATACATTTTCAATAATAAAATGCTATAAAATCTCAAAATTTTAATTTTTCCACTAAGTTGGGCTGTTTGTCTAATCATGTTGTTTATGTGGGGGAGAAATGAGTTAAGATTGTTTCACTTTATGTGATCTTCTTCCAAAACTATATTTGTCCTTAATTAATTATTATTGGATTTGTCTTTTCTCTGTCGACACTTTTTTTACTATGAATTATCGAATATAAAAAGTAAATTGGGTGAAATTCAATACTTTAATTAAAGAGCCCAAATTAAACGAGTTATTTTTCTTCCTTTTCTTCTCTATAGGCCTATCGCACGTACATGTTCGAATTATATGATTATCTTATTTAAATGTTTAAACTATTTAGAAAGGCGAATAGGTATAGCTGGTTATTGGAGAGATTTGTGTTACTAGAGTTCTGAAGGAGGCTTAACTCTCATAGTACCCTTCTTAAAGGGTGATTGTTAGGACCAAAATAATTAGGTGTCATGCAGAAGCTGACAAAGCAAATTTTGAAAGATCATGAGTAAGAAGATAAACGAGAAATATACCAAGATGTAAAGATTTAACGTGGTTCGGTCAATCGACCTACATCCACAAAGGAGATGAGCAATTCACTATATAAACATGAAGAGTACAAAATATTGAGTGAAATAACCTCACCCAATTTACTCGGAATACAAAGAGGTTTATACAAGTGATAACATACCACCTGTGTCCCACAAATTCTCCCTCTAGACAAAACTCTCAAAATACTACATTGTGAATGTTGATTAAGTTAGAAGGAAGTCTTAAACTTTTTCCTACAAAAAAAGGACCATCCAAATATGAAGACTTTATGTTTTCCTTTTGAGAAAAAGGAAATTTTGTTATGGTAAGAAACTCAGGGCAAATACCCTACCGTGATTATAGGAGATTGAGTACTCTTTAGGCGTATTTATTTATTTTTCGTTTGTTAATGGCAGTTTACATTGGTAACCAAAATAAAGTATCAAGTATGTCAAATTTTCAAAAAAAAAAAATTGAGAAATTTTTGAGTGGACGTTTTGTTTAAACTTATTAAACATGTTTATACACTATTATACACTTCTAAATTATACGATTAATACATGATATATTATTTATATAAGTATATATACAAATATTATTGTAAAAAATATTAACAATGCGAAAGAAAATTAAACAATCAAATAATAATATGAATGCAATATGTTGTGTTTTGAGTTATATATATGTACAAATTTCCCTTTTTTATAAATAATATAATTTATAAAAAAGGATTATGTGTTGTAATTATAAACTTGTAATTATAGCATCGCCGACATAATTTTATATTAAAAGGAACAGACCCCTACTAATAAAATTAAGTTTTCCTTATTTGTCATGCATGTAATGGTCGTTTTCAAATTGTTGGCGGTGGG
>JAJOOR010012391.1:0-29998 GCA_036250505.1 Solanum acaule
AGTGGTAGACTCGCCGGATTTCGGTGGAACTCCGGTGAGCTTGTCACCGGAAAATTATGAACACTCCGAGCAATTTCAAAAGAGATCCCCCCCCCCCCCCTAAATTTTATTCCACCCCCTTTTTTTTTTAACATTTTCCCCAACTTTTTCGTCCCACCTTTTCCCACTTTTTCCCCCTTTTTCTTTCCACTTTTTCCTACTTTTTCCCCAACCTATTTTTTGACTTAATCAAAACATAAATAGGAAAATAATTATGCAATGAGCTCAAATTGTGGGCTTGGGATTGCGGGCCAAAATTATCGGTCAATCTGTGTATGCAATTTTTATTCATATTTGAATAAATTTCTAGACTGTGCAAAATATCAAAATGAATATTAACAAATGTAACAAATAAAATGAATATATATATATATATATATAAAATATAATGAACGTAACTAATGACATGTAAAAATGCAATTTTAAAATTAACTGACAAAAAATTCTAAATTTTGATGAATAAGGATAGTTATCGATAAACTTATTTAAAATTATAAAAAAATTTATTTTGAACTATTAAATAAATAAAACTTAAAAGTTACGAATTTTTAAGATGTTAGGCCAAAATTGGGTGTCAATAGTATGAGTATGAAACCACGTGTACGCAGTATATCTCATAGACTGACAACGAAGAAGTAGTGACAGAAGTATATAAGATAATCATCCTTTAATTTTACAAGTTTACACATTTTACTTTCAGTCAAATTTCATCAATAAGGATAATCAAATGTCATGTAATATCGAAACACATAATCAAACAAGAATGAAGTATGTAATGAGCTACAATGCAACGCAACCCCATGAAATGATATGCCTCAGTGTCAAGTACTCTCTCAATCGTATATACACGATACTTCTCAAAAATACATCGAGAGTTCGTGATCTATTTGTAGAGCTGTCAAAATGGGCTGGCCCAATCCAACCCAATCCAACCCTAATGGGCTAGAGAGTTAAATGGGTTGGGACGGGCTGGCCCTTTTAATTAAAGGGTCTATAAAATAGCAGTCCAACCCAACCCTAAGCGGGCCACGGGTTGGCCCTTCAACAAAAAAACCGACAACATTTTCCTCTTAGAAAGAATACGAACGTTGATGTCCGATGAACACGACATCAATACATACATAAATTTATTAATGAATTACACATACTTCAGTGACTATTTACAAACAAATACATAATAGCCAAGATTCATCCGAGCAAAAAACATTACATGATCACTATTTTCGTAAACAAGACAATAAAGGAGAAGTAAAAAATTTGATAAAAACAAAAGTAAAAGAGGTCAAAGATTCATAGTTATAATGGAGTAATGGACTTGGGATAATAAGAAAATTTAGTGTCCTAATGACCCTAAAATGTAAAAGATATGTAAAAAATATAGTCTTGATTTTATATTGATAGTTTAAAAAAAATTATTGACAAAATATTAACAAGTAAAACACTACTTAAAATATATATAATAAATATTTTTAAAATTCATAGCCCGCGGGCTGGCCTCTGAGGCTTGTGGGTTGGGCCTACGAGGCCAGCGGGCCAAATGAGGTTGGGCTAAAAAGCCTCGTTCCTAAATGGGCTGAAAAAATTGAGCCCAACCCCATTTAATTCAAGGGTTGGGTTGGGTCGGCCAAGCCCATTTTGACAGCTCTATCTATATGGGACTCACGAGGTTCATATACCGACACGAACGATCTTCATGTATCTGTGCGGACGATCACAATACACTATCATAACATCAACAATCCCCAACATAGATGATCTCCATGTGCCCAACTTATAATCATAAAATCAAACAAGCCCCAACACAGACGATCTCCACGTCCCCAACTTATACTCACTCTCATGTCAATGCATGTGCACAATATGATATCAATAAAGGGGATGACGATGAATCTCAATCTATCAAATATCAATATGGCATATAATCACATCAACAATCACAAATATACGGGTTTAATAATGAAACACCACAACACAAAAGGAACCAAGTCAATAATACATCAGCAAATGTCCATATACTTAGAGATTCTCGAGTTACAATATGCCATTCTATAGTAATAAACTTCCTCTTTATAATATTGGTACTCGTACCAATGTCTGTCACACCATTAGTACAAAACCCCCATCTTTCGCCCTACCTATTGTATATTTCATTTTTAATCTTTAATTAGAAAAACGTCTTTCAACGAAGTTTGAAAGTCTTAACATACCTCAAAGTCGAACACGTGCCATGAATTCCTCAATATTTCGCCTTTCCTTTTCGTAAAGCTTTTGAATGTTCCCTATCTGGCAAATATGCATAATTTGTAAGCAAGTGAGTCTGTAGACACCCAGATTATTATATGTCTATCCTAGACTCAAAACCTCACCTAAATCTATAACCAAACTCCTAATCTTGATACCAATTAATATGTCAAGTTTCATATCTCCTAAAATCCAAGCCCAGGATTAAATTTTAATTCCTCCAAATAACATAATTCTAATGATATTCATATAATACAATACACCTAATATTTAATTACTTGACTAACTATGTCAAAACTTATACAAATCTAAAAATCATGAAAAGAAAATCCAAAATAAAAAAATAACTACACTATCTGTAACCCTCACCACATGAAGGAAACAAAAAAGGGAATAAAAATTAATAGGAACGACACCACCCAACAGTACATTGATTTCACTACCATCAATTCATTACTTGGGTTTTTCCAATCATTAAGCTACCTTTATCTAACTATTTATCTTGAAATTAACTTTCACTACTATATTGTCTCCTAACTTAATAAATATAAAATTTGCAGTAATTAATAGCTCATCCCTACATTCCTTATCACCAACAATTACCCACCCATTGTAATAATCAAAATATGCATACACCAAGCACAACTCGTCTGGAAAGAAAAAATTTACCTGAAATATGCGGTTTCTTTTTCCTCGTACCCATGTCGCGATTTTTTGTGTGCGTTATGATAATCACCCCTTTAACTTAATTCAATACATGAGCCAAATGGTAAAGGGTATTAAATAAAGAGAAAATTGTGCAGTTAAGCAAACTTATACTACTTTATTAGTCATCGTAGCTATAGTTTGCTATAATCACCACTCGTGACTAACATTAACCATCAAATACGTGGGCTGACGAGTTGTATAATTAGCCACGTTTGTATTATTCATTTGATTTGTATTTTGTATACGATAGTTTGTATTTGTATATGACGATGATTTCCTTTGGTTTTTCAGTTTAATCACCATATACATTTAATATTTTGTTGTATATATTTTTAAAGTTTGTATAAACGTGTAATTTTCGGATTTTGTATAAAATAATTTATATAATGCAATTTGTATAATATAATTTGTATAAGTGTTTAAAGTTCATATGTCTATGTTTGTATCAATTCATTATTTCTAGTTTTATCATATTTGTATAATTCCAAACTTTGTATTACTCAATTATACAAAAACACGGTAATTAACCAAATGTATCCACAAATTATACAAACGAGATGTGAATTATACAAATTATTGCCCTATCTTGCTCGCCTCTCTCCTCCCTCTCCCAATCTCGCTCGCTAGATATACAAATACATATGTATACCAGTTACATATATACAATTATTTTAACTTATATACATATACAATTCGCCTCTCTCCCAGTCTATGCCCTCTCTCGCTCGCCTCTCTCCTCCCTCTCCCAATATCGCTCACCACTATTCTCCCTCTAACATGTAGCTACAAATCGTAATTAGCAAATTATAGTTATAGAGTGTAATTAAGTTATTTTTGAGTGGCTATATGTGAAAGTTCTCCTTAAGTAAATTACGGACTTGACCCATTAACTATCAACTATATTAATAATTTCATAAATATTCGTCAACTAAATACTCGCTAGTTCAAAATTTTCCATTTAAAATTCTACGAGAAGAGTCAAAATAGTCATGTACTCAATACGACCAAACGGATCGTTATCCTTTAATTTTTCGCCTTCCCTTCAAATACATTTTTTTTAAAAATTAAAATAATTTTAATTCCCAACATGAGAGTTCTTTTAAAAAAAATATATATATATAAACCAGACACCTAGACTCGGACTCGAAACAAGGGGACACATAACTTGACGCTTGACAATTTTAGCTGCAATAATATTCATTTGTTTCCACTTGACATGAATCTTTTATTATTTAGTTAATAATTTATTACCATTATTTACTAAATAAAAGTAGTGAATTTATAAATAAATTTATAAAAAAAAAATCTTGTTACCTCAAAAATAAGACAATGAATTGACTTAAAATCGTGGAGAATATCACTCATTGAATTGCGAAATTCAAACAATTCTCTATTCTTTCCGTTTTACATTCATCACAATGAATTGACTTATAGTCAGGAAAGAGCATCACTCATTGTATTACAGAATCCAAAAGATTCTCCAATATTCGTCGCATTTATATTCATAACAATGAATTGAATTATAGTCAGGAAAGCACATCACTCATTGTATTATGGAA
This sequence comes from Solanum acaule, assembly GCA_036250505.1. NCBI lineage: Eukaryota > Viridiplantae > Streptophyta > Magnoliopsida > Solanales > Solanaceae > Solanum > Solanum acaule. The sequence goes on from JAJOOR010012391.1 coordinate 4,548, forward strand.
TTCAAACAATTCTCTATTCTTCGCGTTTATATTCAGAACATTAACTTATAGTCGGAAAAGAGCATCACTCAGTATAATACGAAATCCAAATGATTCTCTATTCTTCCCATCTATAGAGCTCACAATGACTTTTATTGAGGAAAGAGCATTACTCATTGTATTACGAAATTTAAACAACTCTCTATTCTTCGCGTTTATATGCATCACAATGAATTGATTAATAATTGGGAAAGAGAATTACATTGTATCACGAAATTCAAACGATTCTCTATTCTTAGCGTGAAATATTTTGAATTTACACCATGAGAGTTCTTTTTTTTTTTTAAATAAAAAATAAAGGGGCACCTAGACTTGAACTCGGGATGGAGGGCTACATAACTTGACTCTTGACAATATTTTAGTTGCAAAAACATTGATTTGTTTCCACTTGACATAAATTTTTTATTATTCCTATATTCATTTATTACTATTATTTACTAAATAAAAGTAGTGAATTCATAAATAAAATTATATAAAAAAAGGTCTCATTGCCCAAAAATGAGACAATGAATTGACTTGTAGTCATGGAAGAACATCACTTATTGTATTATAGAATTGAAATGGTTCTCTATTCTATCCGTTTATATCCATCAAAACGAACTGATTGATAATCAGAAAAGAGCATCACTTATTATATTATAGAATCTAAACGATTCTCTATTTTTCGCGTTTATATTCATAACAATGAATTGACTTATAGTTGATAAAGAACACCACTCATCATAATACGGAATCCAAATAATTCTCTATTCTTTCTGTATATATTCATCACATCAAATGGATATATAGTCAGGAAAGAGCATCACTCACTGTATTACGGGATTCAAACTATTCTTTAATCTTCACATTTATATTCATCACAATAAATTGACTTTTGGAAAGAGAATCACACATTGTATTACAAAATTCAAACGATTGATTCTCTATTCTTCGCGTCTATATTCATCACAATAAATTGATTTATAGTTGGGAAAGACCAATACTCATTGTACTACGGAATCAAAACTCCTTTTTTTGACATTTTTTACCAAAATTCATTTTAAAAAAGATATTGACATTTTTTTAATTTCTACCATAAGAGTTTCTTTTTTTCTTTTTTTAAAAAGGGGCACCTAGACTCAAACTCGGGGCGGAGGGACACCTAATTTGATGCTTGACCATTTTAGTTGCAATAACACTTATTTCTTTTCATTTGAATAAGTATTTTATTACTCTTATTTAGTTAATCATTTATTACTATTATTTACTAAAATAAAAGTAGTGAATTTATAAATAAATAAATAAAGTCTCGTTACCCCAAAAATGAGACAAGAATTGAATTATAATCGGAAAAGAGTGTCACTCATTGTATTACGGAATTCAAATGATTCTCTATTATTCACCTTTATATTCATCACAATGAATTGTTTATAATTCGAAAAAATCATCACTCATTGAATTATGAAATTCAAATTCATTTTTTAACATTTTTTTACCAGTGCATTTTTAAAACGAAATTGAAATTTTTTGAATTTCCACCATGAGAGTTTTTTTTTTTTTAAAAAAAAAGTTAAACGAGACACCTAGACTCAAACTCGGGACGAAGGGATACATAACTTGACCAGGGGCGTCTCGACCATAAGGGGATCTAAATTCAGGTCTGAAATTGAATATTGATCAATATTATGATCTATATCTACATTGAGGTCAGGAAGTTCATTTGTATCATGCTCAAATGGAATATTTAGATCAAATTGTGTTGTAGCCATGTTTACTTTCATATTTAAGAAAGTAATTTTTTTATAAAATAAATTTGGGGGGAAATTAAGGACCTTATTATAAGGGAATATATAACTAAGCTAATATTTAGTACTTAATTATGCTACATAACTATAGTTTTAATCAATTATAAAATGGATTATTGTTTAAGAAAATGGTTATGGGGGCCCTACCATTTTTGTATAGAACGTGAGAATCCCAATTTCCCTTTTATAGAAACTTACACACAACCTCTCTCTTACATATTTACTTAATTATCTCCTTAATTCTCCCAACCACCATAAATCTCTCAATCCCCATAAATCTCTCAACCGAATCAAATTCATTTTGAAAGATTTGAATCAATCCCCCAAATCGTTCAAATTCAATTCTAGGTATTGTCCATTTTTTTTTACCTTTCATCAGTTTTTAACTGTTTGTATTTGTATAATTTTTTCGTTTTCCTCAATTTTTTCATAGTTCTACAGCCAAAATTTATATTCGGTCGGTATAGTAATCACAACCATTCTAATCGTGCAGAACAGTCTCTGTCAAAGAGAATCACTAAAGGCATACATTTGCATGCAACTGAATCAGTTGGAAATTCATCTTTTTTCATTGAGTTTAGCTCAAGACTTTGAAGCAATTGCAGGTTCTATTGTCAAATCTAAAGTTATTGATTCAGACATATTAAAAAAAGGAGATTTAGATTTAAGTTTCTCAATTACCCCCAAGATGGAGTTAAAATCTCCAAAGAAAAAAGAGAAGAGTCAAAAAAGTTGATGATTCTTGAAAAAAAAAGTTCAAGAAACATCTTCTAGTGAAAATGACTAAAAAATAATTGGGAAAGATGGATATGTTGTAATGGACCAACAGAAAGTAGAAAATTTTGAGGTATAACCTTGTTTTCATGTTTTGTTTTCGATTTGTATATGGATAATTTAACTTGTAGATTACATAATAGATGGATTGTTATTTTAGTTAATTGTATATATTACACAATTAATAACCAACATTTGTATAAATAATTAGTTTTGTTATTTGTAAAGTTGTAGTTATATAAATCCAAATCATATAATTATACAAATACAACTATTAGCATAATGAAGTTATGTTATTCGTATATTTCATTTTTAACTATTCTAAAACACATTAACATAAACTGTATACAATCATTTGTGTAATTTATACAAATATTTAAATTAATGTTGTTTATTAGGGAGTCAATTTATGATCAATGAAGCTCCAAGAGAAGCCCCACGCATGCAATGTTACACAAATGTGAGTGTAATGGAGGATTTAGCCAAGTATCTCTCGGAAGATCAATTTAAGCGCTTATGTGAAATAGAATGTTTTGCTCAGTTGACTTCAATGCACAAGTGCAATGTTCAAGCACAAAAGCCTACCAGGAATCCTTCAAGTCGTGACACTATTGAAAGAATCATAATTCATTTACATATTTTAGTTTATGTACTCAGCTTTTTTTGTTTTAACTGAACAAGTTTAGAATTTTTAATATAATTATGTGGTATGGTTCGGCAACTATCCCGATTGAATTATTTGGGCCAACTCGTTATCAATGGGATCAGGGGTACTTCCAGCAAGAAATATATCGAAGAGTTAGTGCTGGGCTAGGAGAAAATCAAAGTTTATCAGAAATCTGGTTTAAAATTCTTGAACAATTAGCTTTTTTATGATTACATCGGCAATAATCCGGCAAAAGAAGGATTATTCAGAGCAGATTCTTTATTTTTCGTTCTATCTTGAAGCAATTTTTGTATATCCGAAGTTTTTATTACATTAAAAGCTTGTTTCTTTGTAGAATTCTATAATTTTTAAAAATCTTTATTTACAAGTGTAAGTTTTTTTACTTAAAATGTATAACGACATGTATATAATTAATCTATATAATGTATAGTTCAACCGTAACATATACAAACTAATATAAGTTATCAAAAATTATTCAAGTATACAAATTTATTGATTTAAAATATAAAACGACTTGTATATGATCTATATAATGTATAATTCAACTGTAACATAGACAAACTAATTTAAGTTATCAAAAATTTATCGATTATACAAATTTGTTGACTTAAATTATATAACAACTTGTATAAAATCTATATAATGTATACTTCAACCGTAACATATACAAATTAATATACGTTATCAAAAATTACTCAGTTATAGAAATTTGTTGACTTAAATTATATAACGACTTGTATAAAATCTATATAATATAGAGTTCAATTTGTAACATATACAAAATTATATAAGTTATCAATTTTTTCCTCGATTATACACATTTATTGACTTAAAATCTACATAATGTATAGTTCACACTGTAACATATACAAACTGATATACGTCAACAAATGTATATATAAATATTAAATCTTATACATGTATACAAGATACACAAATAAATCTGCAACAAACTTGACAAAATCATATAAATGAACTTGGTTTAAAATCTTAGAAACCCAACAATTGTCAATACATCTCAAAGAAAAAATAGACAACAATTGCTTATAAAACATTTAATGTCAAACAGGTTGAGGCTTGTTTCTACACAAACACGTGTTATGACCAGCAACACCATACGTACTAGTTACTGCGTGTATTCATTTCCTTATTTCCGAACAACTCTGTTGCAGTCTTCTCCCAAAGTTTCTTTTTTGGCCTTCCAGAAGGTCTTTTAAACTTCGAAGGTAGGACTTCATCGGTCATAATGTGTTCTGGAATCAACCACTCTGTTCTATCTGGTAGTGAGTAAATTGATAACTCATAAGCCTTTAACATAGTCTTCAGCTTGATAAATTGCTATAGCGTCCATCACTTATCATATACAAATAAAAGTATATCAAAATGTAGTAATTATCCAATATACATATAAACCCGCAACATCTACGACTTGTATAACTATTTAATTAAATAAAGTTGTTGACTTAAATTATATAACGAATTTTATAAAATCTATATAATATAGAGTCTGCATCATAACATATACAATCTGATATAACTAATCGAAAATTACTCAATTATATAGATTTGTTGACTTAAATATATAGCGAATTGTATAAAATCTATATTATATAGAATTCAAAACATAACATATACAAACTTATAGAACTAATCGAAAAATTCTCAATCAAATACATTTGTTGACTTAAAATATATAATTAGTTGTATACAACGACTTCTATACAATTTATATATTGTACAGTATGTTTTGACAAATAATCACACACAAACTGAAACAAACTCGATTCCCAACACAAACACTGATATATAATATTTACTGGATAAACATTACAACGTTTAATATACACAACAAAGTAATAATACACTAATTACGGATAGATCAACATAGAAGAAGGTAACTAGAAGGGGATGAGATACTAGAACAGAGAAAGGGAATGAGGGATAACTGAAAGCCAAAGCTTCAACATAATTTGCATAACCGTTCTTTCTAATCCCTAGACCTTTTTAACAATAGCTAATTGGGCCTGGATCCCATATAAAACTCTCCAGCATATTACTCGGCCCAATAATTCCATATAAATCAGTCTCATTCAAAATTTCTAACACATAGGCCCGTACAAAGTCGACTTGATTCACAACAATACTCCCATCCTCAATAAGAACCTTGTCCTCAAGGTTCGGGTAGAACAATATTGATATTATTACGGCAAACTTGTTAAGACCTGGATATGTGTTAAAAGTTGCTTTAACAAGTATTGTATCTTCTTTATCTTCCTGATCAATCCTTTGGAGGAAATATATCAATAGCCACTTGACTAAGGCAATATCAAATATGACATTCTCATCAACATTTGCATATGCTGTAATTGGAAATACATCAATACAGACTGACAGGAATTCCAATGACAATGTTGCTTCCATTTCGTTTTTAGTCAATACACTGATGTACTGGTTAATGTGGTTCATCATTGTATCCACATTATGATAAGCAATTTCAAGCTGAGACCATACAAATGTAAGATAGGTCCAGAGAAAGACATTATCACTTGCCATTAATATACCACAAGGGGTTGGATAAAAGCAATAACTTTTTTAAAATTCAAGTTTTGCACATGCTAGATAGAACCATGAAGTAAGATTCTGAGCATTGCTCACTCCTTGGAATTCTTGATGGACAACTATACGACACATATTGCATTTTATTTTATTATTACCATCCAAATCTTCAACCCATCTATATTTACCACATCGCTCTGTCGTCCACTTTGCAAGAACATGCTCATGTTCTTGTTCGAAGATTTCAAATAGTTGTTGGTGATCTACTTTCTGAGAATTCCAGCGACGCACCATCCACCTTTCAATTCCACCACCAACAAGGAAGGATTCTCGCTGATGCACAGTTAATACACAAATAGGTCTCTTAAGTTGCATTATATTCACAAGAACATCTTGAGTTTGGATGTGGAACAAAATGCCACTATTCAAATTGTTTAACTTCACAAATTGCCGATGTATTCCAGGATCCCATACATGTAAAAATATACCCTTTCCAACTAAATTACTTTGAGACCCCAAACATTTAAGATCATAATCCTCACATATTTAACAAGTTGAGGACGTATGTCCAAGGATAAAATAATAGAGCAGCCAACATAATTCCAGTTCCGACCATCATTAGTAACTTTGCTCATAAGTTTGGCATAATTGAAAGTGTAAGAAATAGAAGGCATCTCCTCCCAGCGTTGAGCAAGCCCGACATGGTAAGCAAACAATTGATTCTAACGATCATTTAAAGCTTTGCATATATCAAACATGGAAAGGTCACATGTAGTAGATACTACAGAATTAATCCAGAATGAAGGCTTATTTGCATTTGCAATCACAAATTCTATAGGTTTGTTTCTGATGGTTACAATTTCCTCTTCATCATTCTTATCTTCATTTTCAACATCATCACCACAACTATTTTCAATTTTGGAAACAGAACTTACCAGATCATTAGGGGTAATGAAAAATTCAATAGGCTTACTGGATGTACAGAGAGAATTTGCATCTTTGTGCCTATCAGACGATTCATCGAACACCTTGTGTGCATTGGTATTGCTTTTGCATTCTGATTGTTCACCGTTATATTGCGATAGAAGTGAATTGGTTATGTTTCTCCATTGTGGATGAACATATGTGTGACTAGGGAATAGTAAACCTGACTCACCGAGGCTATCCTCACAACAATTTTGGTACTCCGTCACATATTCGAAATTAGCGAATCTCCCTCCCGTGGACTCAAATCCTTTTTGTTTAAATCGAATTCTCACCTTATTAGCAAAATGCGGCCAATCAATTAGTTAATTATTTCTAAATAGCCATTGGTACCATTTCAATGCTTCACCATCAAGGTAGAACGACGCTACATTAAGCTTATGATCTTTCTCAATTTTATGGAAATCGAAATAATGCTCTGCTTGGACTATCCAAGCCTCCGGATTCTTGCCTCGAAACTGCCATAATTTTGCATTTGTAACTGTATTTTGGGGTTCAAAAGATGTAGCCTTTCCCCCCAAAACCTCCAGCAACATCGAAAGAAATTCTGTGAGATCTTTACGGATAGAATCCTTTCTTTCTCGTATTGAATCATCAACGAAATCCTTGAGTACTCTATGGTCCTCCATTTGAGAGACCTCTGGATGAAAGCACCAATGAAACAAACTCGATTCCCAACACAAACACTGATATATAATATTTACCGGATAAACATTACAACATTTAATACACATAACAAAGTAATAACACACTAATTACGGATAGATCAACATAGAAGAAGGTAACTAGAAAGGGATGAGATACTAGAATAGAGAAAGGGAATGAGGGATAACTGAAAGCCAAAGCTTCGACATGATTTGCATAACCGTTCTTTCTAATCCCTAGACCTTTTTAACAATAGCTAATTGAGCCTGGATCCCATATAAAACTCTCCAGCATATTACTCGGTCCAATAATTCCATATAAATCAGTTTCATTCAAAATTTCTAACACATAGGCCCGTACAAAGTCGACTTGATTCACAACACAAACCGACTTAATCTTGAAATTCAATACCAATAATATACATCTACAAAAAAAATTCAAGCAGATCAACTACTTCATATAAAATCTTAAATACAATTCAAACAGGTATTCATAATTAAGAACACAACAGTGCAAATTAAACAGGAATTAACCAAGTAATATATCAAATACATATAAATTGAATAAAGTCAGAAGATTATACAACTCGTAATGTATACATTGTTGTCTTAACCTTTCATTTTTTGAGCCACAAAAAAAAACTGTTTACGTTTTATTTCTGAAGACGCTTTGATAGAATGAAATCAACGAACACTTTGTGTTTTCTGAAGAAGAAGAAGACCTATTTGGTAACGTATTCTAATTAAACTAAATGATCTTTAGTTAAGGTATTATTTTTCTTAATTATCGTTCGATTAGTTACATATAATTAAACCCCCTTTTGTATAATCAATTTTAAAAAGGCCAAAATATACAAATCAAAATTGTAATAGCTATTTAAAATATATCTATGATGCGTAAATAGACAAACTATAGTGAAGGAAGCTTATTATGTTTCCTATGGTAGCTATTTATGAAAGTTTTCCCTTATTATAATCCAACTACTTTTTGACAATAAGCAAGAAATGAAAGAATGACTAACAGCTCAATCCAATAAAATCAGGCCTAACACATGACCCGATCAATTTAGATACAACAAAATTGTAACACCCCATAACTAGAAAGATCTAGAATTAGAAAGATTGAAATTTTGGAAATAATAAAAATCTGGAAAATTTTGTTAAGTTAGGATAAGTTGAGTTTTTGGTCAAGTTCAAACGACCATAAATTCTAGCTCAGGATGAGTTAGGTATTTTTATAGATATGGTAGGAAATATCTTGGAATAATCTTTCCAACGCCGCCAAGTTTGCATGATTTCGAGTCCGTATCAGTGAGATATTCCCGTTGGAAGTTGGGCTGTTCAAATAAGAAAATGTCCAATCCGGATTTTTAAAGGGTGTTTTGGTCTTTTCCATGCCCTGTAATTTTAATTTGTTTTAGTGAATTAATTAAGGGTCAAATCAGAATTTGGTCAGTTTAGAAATTTGAAGTTCACGCTAGGGCTTGGAGAAAAGAGAAAAGAGGAGAAAGAAGAAGAAAGTTCAAGATTCGTCGTCTTTGTAAGGAATCGCTTGTGGATTTCGTCAAGGGGTTATCCCTACGAGGTATGTGAGATCACATAGCGTTGGGTCTATGCACCCACGCGCCAAACATGTTTAATTCAACGATTTTCGTCCTAAAAGAGTTAGAATTTGATGTTCTTGAGTTGTGTTCTTGAATTGTTTTCATTCTTGAACTTACATGTGATTGATGGATTTTCTTGAGACGTTTTAGCGATGCTAAGAGTTGTTTCGAGTTAGATTCAAGTGTACATGTTTTGGGTATCTGAATCTAAGAAAGTATTGAGAAAAGTAATCGATTTAAAATGATTTAGAATCAGAAAACGAGTTGAAAAATTCGTCAGACGCACCTGGGGAGGGCCAGGCGCGTCGCGCCCCCATAGCGCCAGAGAGGCTGAGGCGGCGCGCCTGCAGTGCGCCCAAAATGAGCCCTAGAAAGTTAGGGCTGGTGCGGCGCGCCATGGATGCGCCCGAATCATCATTTTTCACAAGTTTTTCGTCATTTAGTCCGTTTAAGTCCTTCTAAGGTGTACTAACACTTCCTATTGATTCTAACTACTCTAAATGACTTCTAAACACCTAGAAATCATCCAAAAACATGAATCATAACCTTGAATCCATAATCCAATTCAAGGAAATTTAAGAGTCAAGTCTATAAGTTAAGAAGCAAGTCAAGGTGAGATCATAAAGTTTTCAAAGGTCTTTCACAAACGTTTTAACTTTGTTTTAAGACTTAAAGTTCAAGTTGAGTAAAGAGTAAAGAGTAAAGATTGAAGTTCTTTTCTTCAAAGAAGTATATGGGGACTATGTATTCCCAAAGAGTTTAAAATGTTTTTCACATTTGACCAAGAAAGGGAACATCGATTCCAAGAGAGTTTTTAAGCTAAGTTTTGAGTAATTATCTCAAACCAAAGAAAGAAGTTGTTTTAAAAACATATGATCTCAGTACATTTTGGGAGTAGTATTGAGCACCGATAAGGGGGCGCGAGTTCATAATAACTCAACTCTCCATAAACCATGTAGCCATCATGGGTAGTAAAGGATCATACTTTTTAGATGAATCCTTAAGTGCTTTTTAGCATAGACTAGTGGATCCACTTAGTTAAGATGTTCTATATGACAGTAAAGTATAGGACAGTTCTGGCAGCGTGGGAAAGACGTTGTATCACCACTTAGACTCATAGTGATGGTTGTCGGTTAGAGAAACTCCCACATAAAGTATATTACTTTATCACATGAGTAAAGTTGAGTTTGTTATTGCATATCTTTAACGAACTGAGTTGATTTCCACTATTTTAAAAAGCTTTCTATATATTGCATGTGTCTTATTGCTTATATTGAGTTAAGTTGTTCATGAGTTGAGTAAAGCCAAGGTAAGTGTTCCTTTTAGATTCTTCTCAAGCATATGTTATGTTTAGCATTCCAACTCGCATACTTGTACATTCAATGTACTGATGCCAGTTGGCCTACATCGTCTTTTGATGCAGACACAGGTAACCAGGATCATCATCCAGTGCCTCGTTGATCCAGTTGAGCACTCAGAGTCAGTTGGTGAGCCTCCTTGCATTCTGAAGGACTCTTTTTATCATTTGCTTTCAGTATCTCATTGTTAGGATGATCGGGGGTCCTATCCTGACATCCGTCTTTGTTTTAGAGGCTTCATAGACAGATAGTATAGTTCTTTAGTCTTATTCATTTCAAGTGTATACGTTTAAAACTTGAGTTGCCATTTTGGCTAAGTTATTATCTTTTAAGTTATTGCATCAATTATATTTCTTATGTTTAAGTCTTCCGCTGAGTAAGTAAGCCAGGCCAAGGGTTTGCTTGGGGCCAACAATGGTCCTCGAGTGCCAGTCCCGCCCAGGATGTAGGCTCGGGGCATGACAAACTTGGTATCAGAGCCCAGAGTTCAAGAGTCCTAAGGAGTCTGTGAAGCCGTGTTTGTAGAGTCCTAGTTATTGGTGTGAAGCACGCCACATCTATAATTAGGAGGCTGCAACACTTAGGAAAGTATTCTCACTTCTTTCACACTTATTTCGTGCGTTAGAGTTTGATCTCTAAAAAGTTTCTTTCTAAATCGTGCTTGCGCATGTTTTTCAGTTAATCATGCCTCCACAAATAGGTGTTAGAGGTCATCTTGCTAGGCATAATGTTGAAGAGCAAGAGTAACCAAACGCACCTGGAGTGCAACCTCAAGGGGAAGTCACTAACGTTGAGTTTAGAAAATCAATAAGGATGCTAAGTCAAGTTGTGACTAACCAGGTTGGACAACAAAGAGGAGCAAGACAGGAAGTGACTAATACTTCAAGGATTCGAGAGTTCTTGAGGATGAATTCCCCAAGTTTCACGGGTTCAAACACTACTGAGGACCCAGAGAACTTTATTGAGGAACTGAAAAAGGTATTTGATGTTATGCGTGTTGCCGATACTGAGCGAGTTGAACTAGCTGCATATCAACTAAAGAATATTGCTAGGACTTGGTTTGACCAGTGGAAGAAGGGTAGAGCTGAGGATGCACCACCTGCGAGTTGGGCTTGTTTTGAGGAGGCCTTCTTGGGGCATTTCTTTCCCCGAGAACTGAAACAGGCTAAGGTACGGGAATTTCTTAGCCTTTAGCAAGAGTCACTGAGTGTTCATGAGTATGGGTTGAAGTTCAGCCATTGTCCCGTTATGCTCCGGAGATGGTTGCGAATATGAGGAGTAGAATGAACTTGTTTGTGGCTGGGTTGTCTCGTCTGTCGAGTAAGGAAGGTAAGGCTTCAATGCTAATAGGTGACATGGATATATCAAGGTTGATGGTCTATATGCAACAGGCTGAGGAAAAGAAGCTGAGGGATAAAGAAGAGTTTAGAAATGAGAAGGCTAAGACAGGGAATGAGTCCGGGCAACAGAAAAGTAATGTGAACCATTCGTCCTTTCAGCAAAAGCAAAAGGGGCCGGCTCTATCATCTGCTAGTGCACCTGCACCCAGAAACAAAGGTGAGTATAATAGCCAGAATTCCCAGCATTTCAGAGCTAGACCTACACAGTCTCAGGGTAGTGTGACACAAGGAGGTAACTAGGCTCCTGCATGTGCTAAGTGTGGTAGAACCCACCCAGGTAAGTGCTGTGATGGCCAGTCAGGTTGTTTCAAGTGTGGACAAGAGGGTCACTTCATGAAAGAGTGCCCTAAGAACCGGCAAGATAGTGGAAATCAGGGCAATAAAGCCTAATCTTCATTAATTGCTCCACCAGACAAGGCTGCACCTAGAGGAGCTACATCCGGTACTGGCGGAGGAACAAACCGTCTTTATGCTATCACTAGTCGTCAAGAGCAAGAGAAATCTCTACATGTTGTCAATGGTATGATCAAAGTCTTTACTCTTGATGTTTATGCTTTGCTAGACCCAGGAGCAAGTTTATCTTTTTTGACCCCTTATGTTGCAAATAATTTTGATGTTCTTCCTGAGAAACTCTATGAACCCTTTTGTGTTTCTACACCTGTTGGGGAGTCTATTATAACTGAGCAAGTATATCGTGATTGTGTCATTTCCATCAATCACAAGGACACCATGGCTGATTTAATTGAGTTAGACATGGTAGATTTCGACGTCATTTTTGGTATAGACAGGCTTCATGCCTGTTATACCTCAGTTGATTGTAGAACTCGAGTTGTCAAGTTTCAGTTTCCAAATGAGTCAGTCTTAGAGTGGAAAAGTAGTTCAGCAGTGCCTAAGTTTCACGACCCCGACCATCGTGATTGGCACCCACACTAACCCTCCGGTGGGAGAACTATTACTACAATCTAAACCAAGCAACTAAACCAAATCTAAGGCATTTAAGTTACGAACACAAGTTAAGTGTTAAGGAAAGAATAGGGAGTTCCCATAAAATCCAACAAAAGTCTATCAATGAACTAAACAATGCAGAAGAAACAACCTAGAACCTGAAAGTCAATGTACCAAAACATCTAAAGTTCAACAAGTCTAAACAAGAAAGGATGCAACCCCAATCTAATGAACTAATCATCTAACTAGAACAAAAGTCTAAGTCCGAAAATGGTAGACATAGACAAAAAAGAACCCATGGCAGCCCGGAAGAATTGGCTCACCCTTGAATTTGAACGATCACGGATCTCCTAAGCGAGGTCTGTCAATAGCCGCTTGAGGATGCCCTATACTCAACAAAAATAAGAGCAAGTGCAGTATCAGTACACAGCCACAATGTACTGGTAGGATCACGCGGCTATCCCACTAAGTGTAACATACATAAGTCAATACAACAATATAATCACATGCATATATCGAACATATACAATATCTTCAACATTTACGAACAAGGTACAATTTCACATTTCTCAAGGTACACAATTATATCAATCATTGGTCCTCTCATGGAGCCCAAACCCAAACAGTTAGCATACCGAAACGTGGTACCCGATCCAATAATTATGATGGAACATGGCAACTGATCCCATAGTTATGCCAGAACGTGGCAATCGATCTAAGTTATTTATGTCGGAACGTGGCAACCGATCCATTCAACACACCAGAATCACAATCATAAGTATATTCTCAAGATCATACATTTAGGTCATGATTTCATGGCATTCATAATTCATCCATCTCATTTACAACAAGTGTGATCAATCATTGCAACATTCATATGTATACATGTTTCATAACGAAGCAAGAACAAACATACATCACATATTCATAGAATCACAATCATCACCTACCTCAAAACAAGCTTGAAACCCTAAGAAACTTGATCCTTCCCTTTCCGGATTCGTTCCGCTTGTTCTTGGTCTACAAACAATTAATATAATATGGGAATCAATAAACAATCACTAATTACCTGAATTACTAACAATTCTATGAACCCTAGATCAAACCATGATCCCAAGCATCCAAAATAGGGTTGTTTCCACCATAAAATCTAGATCTAAACCCTCTCCCATTGATAATTACCCTTTCTATTACATTTTACGGATCGAAAAACAGATTTGGGGAGTGAAAAGCTTACCTTTAACCTCAAAAATGGTAGAAAACTATTAAGAGTCGCCTGGGGTCCGTTCCTTAGCTCTAAAAATTGAAAAGTGCAGAATGAGATCGTTTAGGGGTTTATTTACAACCTTAAGTCGCTTGAGCGGCCCCGCCAGAGCGGCAAAAACCCCCGCCAAGGCGGCTTGCATGAACCAACGAGCTATTTTAATAATTCCATTGCCCTCATTCCACAACACACATCTAGCCAACGTCGCTCAGAAAATACCCTTCACACTAAGATCGATTCCGGGAGTTCTACTCACCCGAATTCAATTCTGTAAAGTCGTATGGATTCCTTAACGAGTTATCTAACTACTCATATAATCAAAATATTAAATAATTCACCCGATTGTTACCAGATTTCCCTACACCTTAATGACTCCAATTTTGTCCAAATCTGGACTAGGTTGGGAAATTTCAAGTTACTACGAAAAAAGTTTTTTGACCCAAAAAATTTCCCCGTTGGCTTTTCTATAACGGTGGAACCCGATCGTTACAGTAATGGTCATTTCATTTCATACCTTAAGGCAAGAAAGTTCGTTTCCAAGGGGTATGTCTATCACTTAGTCCGAGTTAATGACTCTAGTGTTGAGATACCTCATATTCAGTCAGTTTCAGTAGTAAGAGAGTTTCCAGAAGTCTTTCCTGATGATCTTCCCGGAGTCACTCCTGAGAGAGAAATAGACTTCGGTATAGACATTCTTCCAGATACTCGTCCTATATCTATTCCGCCATATATAATGGCACCAGCAGAGTTGAAAGAGCTTAAAGAACAGTTGAAAGATCTCCTTAATAAGGGCTTTATTCGACCAAGTGTATCACCTTGGGGCGGTCCGGTCTTATTTGTGAGAAAGAAGGATGGTTCCCTTAGTATGTGTATAGATTACCGTCAGTTGAACAAGGTTACCATCAAGAACAAATATCCTCTCCTAAGGATTGATGATCTTTTCGACCAGCTTCAGGGTGCTACATGTTTCTCTAAGATAGACCTCAGATCAGGTTACCATCAGTTGAGGGTAAGGGAATGTCATATTCCAAAGACAGCTTTCAAAACCCGTTATGGTCATTATGAGTTTCTGGTCATGTCCTTTGGTTTGACCAGTGCGCCTGCAGCATTCATGGACCTTATGAATAGAGTATTCAAACCTTATTTAGATATATTTGTTATCGTCTTCATTGATGACATACTAATCTATTCAAGGAATTAAGAAGATCATCCTAGTCATCTCAGAATAGTTCTCCAGACTTCAAAACATAGAGAGTTGTATGCCAAGATCTCAAAGTGCGAGTTTTGG
Organism: Solanum acaule; assembly: GCA_036250505.1. Taxonomy (NCBI): domain Eukaryota; kingdom Viridiplantae; phylum Streptophyta; class Magnoliopsida; order Solanales; family Solanaceae; genus Solanum; species Solanum acaule. Next base: position 19,855 of record JAJOOR010012391.1, read on the forward strand.
CTTGAGTCTGTGGCATTTAGGCCACATTGTGTCTGGAGAGGGAATTAGAGTTGATACCTAAAAGATAGAGGCAGTGCAGAATTGGCCTAGACCCACATCTCCAACTGATATTAGGAGTTTCTTGGGTTTGGCTGGTTATTATAGAAGGTTTGTAGAGGGGCTCTCATCTATTTCATCCCCTTTGACCAAGTTGACGCAGAAGACAGTTAAGTTTCAATAGTGTGAAGCTTGTGAGAAAAGCTTTTAGGAATTGAAAAAGAGATTGACTACTGCCTTAGTGTTACCTTTACCAGAAGGTATGCAAGGCTTTGTTGTGTATAGTGATGCGTCTAGAGTTGGTTTGGGTTGTGTATTAATGCAAAATGGAAAAGTTATAGCTTATGGATGAGTCCACGGTTTAGACTCATTTAGGGCTTTATTTTAATGGATTTAGTGTCCTCAAATGCATATTTTGTCTCAATAACTGATGTAAATCCTTGAATTTTAGGTATTTGAACTTAAAGACAAAGCATGGACACTATGGAGAAAAAAGGAACAAGGGAGTTGAAAGAATGAAGAAAAGAAGGCCTGAGGATCGCTTAAACTATTGGGCGAGTCACCGAATGGCCCTAGTCTTTCCCAATGTTCCAGTGTGCCAAGCCCTGAAGGACAAAATCAAATAGGCGATAGAAAGGAGCAGTCGGCGACTCACCAAACGATTCCACGAGGTAGTGTCATATCGCCCAAAGTTACAGAGCTTGAAGTTGCTAAAGGAAATGCAGAAAGGCGATGAGCCAGACCAAAGGGCGAATCGCCGAGTGGGTCGGCAATCCTGACTAACTGCACCGAGTGATCCTTCGCAGCACACTTTTTGACAACTATAAATACCTATTTGAATTTTTAGTTTAGAATCAAGTTTTACTATTCAGAAACAAGTTTTTAGAATTACTCAGTTTTAGAACTTAGTTTTTGGGAGACAATTTTCCTTAGCTTTAAAGAGTTGAATATTTCCATTTTCTAAGCAATCGGAAGTGAGTATTGAAGATTCTTAATCCTTGACGTGTTTAAAGAATATATTTATCGTACCCATTTGATGGAAACACTTTTCGGTATCGATTTCTATCTCTTTACTATGTCTAGCTAAAACCCCAATTCTTGGGGTGTGATTTTACGAATATGGGTTGAATTTACTACTGGGTATTGCTAATTGGTTGTTTATTCACTTTTTAGAGGTGATTTCGTTCAGTAGTTGTGTTTGAATTAAATGGGGTTGTAGTTGCAAATACAATTTTATCTTCGTGTTTTTTACTTGCTCGAGAGAGAAGTTTTAAAACCAAAACTACTGAATCGACAGCCCGTGGTTATTGGGTTATCGTGGGTTTAACTAAAGAGAGTGAATCCTAAGCCCTCTCCCACACATTCAGCTCGAGAGAGTGAATGGACTAAAGCGAAGGTTGTACTTCATTGCCGCTTATCGGTGTTCGAGAGAAACCGATTTGATTCGGGGTAAATTGTTTGAGAGAAAATTTACCCCCACTAAAGCCTAGCCTAGTTACTAATTTACAGCGAGTTACTATCAATAGCATTTACCCGGTTGTGTAATTTAGCCCATATTCCTATCACATCCCAAGAATCCCGTCTCCATATTTGTATTTTCATTTTAGTTGTCATTTTAGTTAATAATTGCTTACAAAACCCTCTTTGATAATTGACACTTGTGTCACCCTTTTTAATTTATCATGTTTTTACTCGTTAATGTCTAAAGCTATAATTAACTTGAACATATTTTTGTTTTTCTCTTGATTCTCAATTACAAACTGCTCCCTGTGGGAACGATCCCAACCCTTGGTAGGGTTATATTACTATTGAACAACCGTGGACGCTTAGTATTGGATGAAGTTCCTGGATACGTCAAGTCACTTATGCCTCCAGACAGTTGAAAGTTCATAAGAAGAACTACCCAACCCATGACTTAGAGTTGGCTGCTGTAGTATTCGCATTGAAGATATGGCATCATTATTTGTATGGTGTTCATGTTGATGTATTCACTGATCACAAGAGCCTTCAATATGTGTTTACTCAAAAATAGCTTAATCTCAAACAAAGGAGGTGGTTAGAATTACTCAAGGATTATGACATGAGTATTCTTTACCACCCAGGTAAGTCTAATGTTGTTGTTGATGCTTTAACCAGGCTTTCTATGGGTAGTACTGCCCATGTTGAGGAAGAAAAGAGAGAGTTAGCAAACGATGTGCATAGACTTCCACGCTTGGGAGTCCGACTAATGGATTCCACAGAAGGAGGACTAGTGGTGATGAATGAGGCTGATTCATCATTAGTGTCAGAAGTAAAAGAGAAGCAAGACCAAGATCTTATTTTTCTTGAATTGAAGGCAAATGTTCATAAGTAAAAAGTAATGGCTTTTGAACAAGGGGGAGATGGCATGTTGAGGTATCAAGATAGGTTGTGTGTGCCAAGGGTGGATGAACTCCAAGAGAGGATCATGGAAGAAGCTCATAGCTCTAGATATTCCATCCATCTGGGTTCCACGAAGATGTATCGCGAGTTGAGAGAAGTTTATTGGTGGAGTAGCATGAATAAAGGCACTGCAGAGTTTGTTTCTAAGTGTCCGAATTGCCAACAAATTAAAGTTGAGCACAAAGGCCCGGTTGTTTGGCTTAGAATATAGAACTTCCGGAATGAAAGTGGGAGATGATTAATATGGACTTCATCACAGGTTTACCAAAGTCTCATAGGCAGCATGATTCCATTTGGGTGATTGTCGATAGAATGACAAAATCAGCCCACTTTTTGCCGGTAAAGACTACCCATTCAACAGAGGATTATGCCAGGTTATATCCTCAAGAGGTTGTAAGACTTCATGGAGTCCCTGTGTTGATTATATTAGATCAAGGTGCACAATTTACTGCATAATTTTGGAAGTCATTTCAGAAAGGTTTGGGTTCAATTTACCACTCTAGCATCCAAATGGCTCCTTATGAAGCTCTTTATGGGAGAAGATGTAGATCTCCTATTGGATGGTTTGAAGTTGGTGAAGCAGGGTTGATAGGACCAGATTTAGTTCATCAAGCTATGAAGAAGGTGAAAGTGATTTAAGAGAGGTTGAAAATGGCACAGAGTCGTCAGAAATCCTACACCAATGTTAGGAGAAGGGAGTTAGAGTTTGAAGTAGATGATTGGGTATACTTGAAAGTTTCACCCATGAAGGGTGTTATGAGATTTGGTAAGAAGGGGAAACTTAGTCCCCGGTATATTGGCCCTTATAGAATATCAAAAAGGGTAGGTAATGTAGCTTATAAGTTGGAGCTACCACAAGAGATAGGCGCGGTTCATCCGGTGTTTCACATCTCTATGTTGAAGAAGTGCATGGGCGATCTGATGAGTCCACGATTTGGACTCATTTAGGGATTTATTTTAATAGATTTAGTGTCCTCGAATGCATATTTTGTCTCAATAACTTATGTAAATCCTTGAGTTATAGGTATTTTGACTTAGATACAAAGCATGGACACTATTGAGCAAAAACAAACAAGGAAGCTGAAAGAATGAAGAAAAGAAGGCTTGAGGATCTCCTAAACCATTGGGCGAGTCACCAAATGACCTTGGTCTCGCCTAATCTTCCAGTGTGCCAAGCCCTGAAGGAGAAAATCAAGTCGGCGATAGAAAGGAGCAGTCGGCGAGTCGCCGAACAGTTCCTCGATGCAGTGCCTTATCTCCCAAAGTTATAGGACCTCAAGGATGCTAAAGGCAAAAGCAAAATGGCGATACAAATGACCAAAGGGCGGATCGTCGAGTGGATCGGCGACCCCGACTTATTTCGCTGACTGGTCCTTCGCAGCACACTTTTTGACAACTATAAATACTTGTTTGAATTTTTAGTTTAGTATGCAATTTTAGACTATCAAGTTTATTATTCAGTTTTAGAACTTAGAGCTATTTTTTTTAGACATTTTTCCTTAGCTTTGAAGATTTGAAGAATTCCACTTCTAAGAAATTGGAAGTGGGTATTGAAGATTCTTCATCTTAGACGTTTGTAAAGACAATATTAATCGTACACAATTGATGGAAACACATTTCGGTATCGATTTCTATCTTTTTACTATGTCTAGCTAAAACCCCATTTATTGGGGTGTGATTATAGGTTGAATTAACTGTTGGGTATTGCTAATTGATAGTTTATTTGTTGTTTAAAAGTGATTTCGTTCAGTAGTTGTGGTTGAATTTAATGGGTTGTAGTTGCAAATACAATCTTAACTTCGTGTTTTTGGCTTGCTCGAGAGAGAGGTTTTAAAACCAAAATTACTGAATCGATGGTTTGTGGGTAATGGGTTGTCATGGGTTCAGCTCAAGAGAGTGAACCCTAAACCTTTTTCCACACATTTAGCTCGAGAGAGTGAATGGACTAAAGCGAAGGTTGTACTTCATTGCCGCTTATTGGTGTTCGAGAGAAACCAATTTGATTCGGGGTAAATTGTTCGAGAGAAAGTTTACCCCAACTAAAGTCTAGCTTATTCACTGATTTGCAGCGGTTTACTATTAATTGCAATTACCCGGTTGTTTACCTTAGCCCATAATCCTATCACATCCCAAGAATTCCATCTCCATATTCGTATTTTCATATTATTTGTTGTCTTAGTTGATAATTGATTACAAAACCCCCTTTGATATTTGACATTTGTCTCACCCCAAATTTGAATTATGTTTTTCTTCGTAAATGTTTTTAGCTATGATTGACTTGAGCATGTTTATGCTTTTCTATTGATTCTTGAGTATGAACCGCTCCCTTGGGACTCGACCCCAACTCACTAGTTGGGTTATATTACTATTGAACGATCGTTGATGCTTAGTATTAGATGAAGCATCTTTGATAGCGAAAATTTAATCAAAATGGCGCCGTTGCCGGGGAGTGGTGTTAGTTGAGAAATTTTAGTTAAGTTGAATTTTTTTCTTGTTAGTTATAGTGATACTTACATAATTTTTAGTTTTGTTTTGCTTGTTTGTGTGTTGAAAATAGGAAGTATAAGTGTGAACGGCAGAAATGGCAGCCAAGTAGGCCAGAAAGATGACATCGAAAACCTCAATGATGTCAACAAGCCTCATGGTAATGACCCCCATCGTATGGGCGGTATTGGTGCCATTCGCTTGCCTCCGGCCGAAGGGAATGCGGTGTTCCACATCACGAGTACTATGTTGCAACTCTTGCAACTAAAGGAGCTTTTCAGTGGGTTGGCTCATGAGGATCCCCATAAGCATATTAGAAATTTTGTGGATGTATGCAGACCGTTATCCTTCAAGAATATTTCCCAAGAGTCGGTCTGGTTGAGGTTGTTCCTGTTCTCTTTGATGGGAGAAACATACAAGTGGCTGGCTGAATTGCCATGTGAATCAATCACTTCGTGGGAGGAGTTGGTTACGACATTTCAAATGCGATTTTCCCCTCCCTCGAAGATGATGACTCTTTGTGATAACATTTAGAGCTTCAAGTGTTTAGAAGGCGAGCCAATTCATGAAACTTGGCTGCGATTCAAGAAGTTGGTGCTTCAGTGCCCAACCCATGGCTTGCCTGATAACGTGTTGCTGCGGTATTTTTACCGGAGTCTTGACTCGGTAAATAAGGGTGTTGCTGACCAACTTTCTCCAAGAGGTTTGATGCAGCAACCTTATGTGATAGAGGCTCAACTCTTGGATGGCATGACTACCATAAACAGGGCGTGGTATACCCGTCAAGACCATGTCTCCCCTCTCACGTTTAAACAAACCAAAGAGCAGATGGAGAAAGACCAAGAGAGGGACAAGAACATGGCCAAGATCATGACACAACTTGACATTTTATCTAAAAATGTCATGGGAGCTGGTGCTCAAAGTGTCAATGCCGTGAGTGTCAGGTGTGCTAATCCGAATGAGTCCAAGTTTGAGGCCTTGTATAATGAAGAGGTGAATTTCCTAGCCAACCAAGGTGGTGGTTATCGTTCAAACTACCCGAGGCAGGGTGGTAACCAAGGATGGAATAGGGATGAAGGTTGGAAAGATCGAGATCGTGAAATGAGGGACCGTAATCCAAATTGGAAGGATCGGGAGAAGCATAGATATGTGCCTCCTCACGAGCGCCAAAAGCCAAAGGATTCGGAAGGTGGTCGGTCAGAGGATATGCTTTCTCGTATCCTCAACAAAGTTGAAGGGTCAGACAAAATTTTGAAAGAAATGAAAAAAGATGTGTGTACCCTTATCCAAACCGTCACCTCCCATTCACTGTCGATCAAGCAATTGGAGACCCAAATGGTTCATAGCTCGTCTCATCTGAACCCGAGACAGTAAGGGGGGTTGCCTAGTGATACTATGGCCAACCCCAAGAATGAGGTTTGAAGGTGGACTTGCATCGTGCCACGACGTTAACTAAGATGCTGCTTGGGAGGCAACCCAAGTTTTATTTTCTTTCTTTTTAAGTTTAGAATAATGGTGTGTTGATTGTGCAGGTTAAAGCGTGGAAAGTGTTTGAAAAGTGCAGATTGGCGAGCTAAAGGTCCAGTTGGCGAATCGCCAAAGAGGTTCGCGACCCCGACCTAGACCGTCGTTGGACTCAAGACAACTTCAAAGTGGAGTCTGTAAAACTCGGCGAGCCCAGGAAATTATTGGTGAATCGCCAACCTAGTCGGCGATTGCAATCTAGTCCGTTGTTCGGACACCTAGTTTAGCTGGAGGTCCTATAAAACTTGGCGAGGTAAGTGATCACTCGGCGTGTCACCGAGTGGTTCGGCAATCACGACTAATGTCACCGAATGTGCAAGAACTGGACGGTTTTTAAAAGGCCAAAGGTTTAAATTTTCAAACTCTTCACTTTCCCTCACTTTAGACTTTCACAAACTCACATCCACTTAGTATTCTCTATATTTCTTGCATGATTATTGTGTTTGAGTTGTTGATTGGTGCTCAGATTTGGATTACTTTGCCACCTAGCATTACAATCTTATTTTAATCGGCATTATAGGTTGGTTTTCTGAACCCCGAGTTTATTGTTATCAAGTTTGTACTCATTTGCAGCATTATTATCTTGTTTAAGTGTGTTGGGCCTCTCTGATAGGATTAGAATGCTTAAATGCCTGATTTAATTTAAATATCTTGCCCGTATTGTGTATAATATTGAAATCCTGTATTTTTGCGCTTTTAAATGAATTAATTCATGTGGGGTTGTGCTTGCATGTTGTTTAGTAAATTAGGTGAAGTCTGAGTAGCTCTTCTTTGTGCCAAACGACGTAATTTGCCCAATGATAGAAAGGGTGACGTCATTCTTAAGGGTAAAGGTCGTCAATTGGTCAAATTTGGCGAAACCAGGAGAAGTCTGAGTATCACGAGGCAATGGGTGTTATGGGTATTGCTTTAATTTGACTAAGGCTTAGTTTGATTTTATTTTCGGGGGTTGTAGGATTGAATTCGAGAAGTTGGGTTGAAAGTAGGCACGTTGGGTCGTTTGGCGAGCTAGGTCGAGCTCACCGAACCACTCGGCGGTTCGTCGAACCACTCGGCGGTTCATCGAACCACTCGGCGGTTCGCCGAAGTTCCCCATCTCGTCTTTAATTTCATACTTTATTTGATGTTGGGTTCTGTAACTTTCGGTGAGAAGCCTGAGGTCGCCAAAGGCACTCGACGACATGCCGAAAGTCTTCTTGGTCGCCTTTTGTCTGCACCCCTGAGCCCTTTTGGCACTGTAACTTTCGGCAGGCTAGCATTTGCTCGCCGAAAGCTGTCGGCGATTCGTTGAAAGGCCCTACCCATTGCCGACTTGCTAAAACTTTAGAGCCAATCATTTTGGCAATCCCGATCTAGCTCACCAAAGCGATTTGGTGACTCACCGACCGATTCGCCGGGTCTGTTTGCAACTAATTTTTTGTGCTTTTGTTTGAATATTTTCTAACTTTTTCTCGATGATTTGCAGACATGCTAGACCAAAAGTTGTTGGGAGAAACATGACACCCCGGAAAAGAGCACAGGATATCTGATGAGTCCACAAATTTAACTCATTTAGGGCTACAATTTAGTGTCCTCAAATGCATATTTTGTTTCAAAAACTAATGAAATACCTTAAGTTTCAGGTATTTAGACTTGGAGACAAAGTCATGGACACAATTGAGCAAAAACGAACAAAGGAAGCTGAAAGAACGGAGAAATAAAGATTTGCGGATTGCCGAAGCCATTCGGCGTGTCGCCAAATGATCTCACCTCGCCTTTTGTTCCAGTGTGCTGAGCCTTGAAAGAACGGATCAAATCGGCAGTGAAAAGGAGCAGTCGGGGCGTATCGCTGAGCAGTTCCGCGAAGTTGTACTATGTCGCCCAATGATCCAAAACACGACGATGCTAAAGGTTAACGCAAGATGGCGATGAAACCTACCAAAGGGCGGATTGCTGAGTTGATCGGCGATCTCGACTAATGACGCCGAATGATCCGTTGCAGCACAGATTTTTGAAAATTATAAATACTCGTTGAGAGTTGTAGCTTAGTATCAGATTTTAATTATCAGATTTTTAATATAGAATTTTTAACAAAGACTTTTGAGCTCTAAGTTTGGAGAGGGTTTTGAAGAACTTGAAGATTCAAAAGGTTTCAACTCCAAGAATTTGGACTTGGGTTTTGTGGATTCTTCACTTTTGACTTGTTTTGAGACTTAAATCTTCATATCCATTTGAATGCAAACTCATTTTGGTATCAATTTCTATCTCTTTTAATGTCTAGCTAAAATCCCAATTAATGAGGTGTGATTTTGTGAATATGGGTTAGATTATCTGTTGAGTCTTGCTTGTTGATGGTTTATTTATTGTGTAAATGTGATTTCGTTTAGTAGTTGTGGTGGAACTTAATGAAATTGTAGTTGCAAATACGATTTCACCTTTGTGTTTTTGACTTGCTCGAGAGAGAGGTCGTAAAACTAAGACTACTAAATTGATGACCGGTAGGAGAGGGTCGACATGAGGTTCAACTCGAGAGAGTGAACCCTAGTCCTTCTCCCACACACTCAGCTCGAGAGAGTGAGTGGACTAAGGCGGAGGTTGTTCTTCATGTGGCAAGTGGGTGTCCGAGAGGAACCCATTTGATTCAGGGTAAGTTTCTCGAGAGAGAATTTACCCCCACTATAGTCTAGCCTAGTAAACAATATTCAATGGATTTATTATCAAAAGCATGTACCTAATAGTTTCGTTTATCCCGTACTCCTATTACATCCCAAGAATCTCGTCTCCTTGATTAGTACTCCTTGCATTTTTGTTGTTTTTGCTCATTTGTAACAAACCCCCATTGATAATTGACGCTTGTGTCACCCCTTAGATTTAACATGTTTACATTCGATAATGTTTTTAGCTATGACTAGTTAGAAATTAATTTTATTTTTCTATTAATTCTCAAGCCCACTCCCTTGGGACTCGACCCCAACCCTTGAATGGGTTACTTTACTATTGTACGATCATAGACACTTGCATTGGAAGTTGTGTCTTGATTACGCAAACATCAATATCACAATAAATGAAGTGGGGTCAAATCCCCCCAAGAAGGGAAGACAAGAACCTCCACTTGGAGATAAAGGCAAGGACAATAGGCCCATTTTTTACAGGGAGACTACTCCCTGAGGCCCCTTTATTCCTTCATGGACCCGGTGATTCTATGCAGTTATGCAGACCTTTTTGGCGGATACACCATTGGCAGCTCCTAATGGGTCTGGTACTGCTGTTTCTTCTGAGGTGACTCCGGGTACTGAGGCCCGAGTCCAGACTGATGCACCGGGCACTGATGCCCAAACAGATGGAGCGATTGCGTAGATATGAACCCCTATTTCCTCCTTCTATGTCTTACTTTCATTTTGACTATTGGATCATTTTAGTTGCATTTGAGGACAAATGCCTTTATTTGTGGTGAGGTGAGGCCCACCTTTTGTGTGACTGTCACGACCCAGGAGCACCCCCTAGTCGTAACCAGCGTACTCGACCTCAAAGAGGTCTAATACAAGCCTCTTAGCATTCATTCATCTCATAGACACTAAAACCATAAGGAATTTAAAACTTTTTTTACCAAGAAAACATTGCATAAAAAAAAATAATAGCAAGCGGAAGACTTTCTAGACTTTATACATGATGTCTCAAACCATCTAATACTTTAGAGTAC
>JAJOOR010012392.1:0-28144 GCA_036250505.1 Solanum acaule
TTAGCTCTTAAGCACCGTGAGTATCAGAGTTGTCCGACTTCTCAAGCAATAGGCAGTCACTTCCGATCAAATGAATGGAATTACACATTTCCACATCACAGAAAATCCTATTAATGAGAATAACAAAAATAGCACAGAGGTGATACTAGGCAGCATTTTTCCACCAGAAAGTTACTGAAATCATACAAAAATCTTGCAAAATGTGGTTGCTTAAGGTTCTGCAAAATCTTTTCTTTTTGTAATGAACTAAAGAGTTTGAGAATGTTTTCCCACTCAAAATCTTCATGCAAAAGAAATACTATTATCTAATAATGTTTGTAAAAACCAGGTTCAAAAAAAATTTCTCTTAAGTTGTCCAAAGAGCTCATTTCTGGTCAATGTTGAAAAAGATCAACTGAAAGCAAAATCATTTTTTCTACTTACACATCTTAACTTGTAAACCCACACAACAAGATTCTTAAACAGAAATTCTTATACATTCAAATTGTCTTAACAACAAATCAACAATGAAGAGAGAGAGATAGAGATTACATTGGAATTTGAGCTCCGGAGGACTAACAGATATCAACTGGTTGGTAGCACCAGCACTCATGATGAAAGCTGAAACCTGATCAATCACTCAAATCAAATCAATTATCACAAAAACCGATAACCAAATCACAAACACTAGAACCTATGTTAATCACAACAATGCATCTCAAAACAAAAACTGAACACACACACGAAGAAAAAAAAAGAAGATAAAATGAACCTTGATTAAACAAAAACTGATGATCACGGAAGGGTGCAAGGGAAAAAAAAAACTCAAATCAAACTCATTGAATATTTTCTAGTGAAATTCGTAGGTGAAAATGCATTACCTCAAAACTCACTTAGCTATTCCGATTTCTGAGCAGAGAAAAAAAAGAGAAATTTCCGTTGTGAAACCAAAACCTGATCAATCACTCAATCATATCAAATCAATCACAAAACTCTAGCACCTATGTTAATCACAACAAAGCATGTCAAAACAAACAAAACATATAACAATTGCAACAAAAAAACCGGACCTTAATCCAACGAAAACTCAATATCAGAGAATGGCTTAAGGAGGGGAAAAAAACTCAAAATCAAACTTATTTTGAATTTACTTAAGTGAAAATCAGATGTCAAATTGCATTACCTCAAAACTCACTTAGCTACACACCAAATAAATAAAAGTGAAATTATCCGTTCTGAATCCAAATTCTAATCAATCACTCAAATCAATTACCACTAAAATGAATAACCAAATCACAAACCCTAACATCTCTGTTAATCACAACAATGCATCTCAAAACAAACAAAACATATATCAATCGCAATAAAAATTAAAAAAATCGGACATTCATTAAACGAAAACTGATAATCACCGAACAACGTAAGGAGAAAACGAAACCACAAATCAAACTAACAGAACATTTTAGTGAAACTTCGGCTGTGAGAAATACATCACCTCAAATTCAATATCCCAAGCAAAAACAGAGAATTTTTTTTTTCAAAATCTCCGAAGTGAAATAGAATTTTTATCACTCAATCAATCAAATCAATTTGTACGAAAATCTATAACTAAATCACAACAATGCATCTCCGAACGAACAAAAACAGATATCAATCGCAAAAAAAAAAAACGCACCTTAATTGAACGAAAACTGAGGATCAGAGAAATGGCGAACGGAGAAAAAAAAAACTTCAAATCAAAATTTACAGAGAAATCTGAATGAAATTCGGAAGGGAGAAAAGTGCATCACCTCAAAATTTTCCGAGCAGAGAGAGAGAGCGAAAAATGAAATTTTCGGTTGTGGAGATTTTTTTTATAGAGGTGACACGTGGCGGAGAGAGAAAAAAAGGTCCGAGTCAAAAGGAGAAGTTAGGAGGGAGTGGGCTGTTCTGTATGTGGGGGATAGCTGATCTGTCAAACACAACTGGCTTAACACCATCAAATGATATATAATTATAATAAGTAAAAAAAAATGTTTAATTCCATTAGTTTATTGTCATCGTCCACCATTATCAACTAGAAAACTATCGTAATCACCAATATGTACCGACGACAATCATCATCATTATTCACCATCACCATTAGCAATAATTCACCATAGCTATGTAGGGGCAGAGCTACGATAGTGTGAGGGTCGGAAAATTACACTATATAGGTCAAATTTTTACTTTATATTGGTATATATGGTATATATAGTATATATATTTTTGAAAATCCTTAGAACCAATGCATATCTATAGCGTAGTGGTAAGGGTATACGTCAAACTTACATGGGGCTCAGGTTTGGTCCCTTATGTTTGCATGTTATTTTTTTATTATGGTCTGCTTAAAATTTGTAAGATATTTAAAAATGCACAATTTTAATGTGAAGTGAGAAATAACTCAATGACAATTGGGAGTAGAAGTACAAGCATCGTTATATATCACCAACCATCGTCATTATCATCATTCACTATAGCTTTCAACTTTCACATCAATGGTTATCGTCCTCACCTTACTATCAAGTATCATCGATCAATATAATTACAAGTCATTTAAAGGGTACTTGATTGAGACAAATTAGGTCAAATGCATCCCAAATTCATAATACTAAAAAGAAGTTTTAACTTTTATGCATTGACATTCGAATTCACAGAAGCTTATAAATACAAAAATAAACAAAAGCAGCTAGTTTTCATTTCCAAGAACATATATATAAATAACTAAAAATAGTACAACAATTCCCTTGAACAACTAGTGAAGAGAGAATCAATGTCTACCAAAAACCTAAAATTAAAATAAAGAGTAATATATTGCGTTCACGCAAGATTAAAAAAAGGTCGCACCTTTTTTTTCTTGGTGCGAATTGAGAAAATGAATACAATTTTAATTTATCAACCTTAGAAGAATCTATTTAGAGATTGTAATTATAATGTTTAGTTCAGAGCTGTCTTCATCATTAGTTGGATTAATCATCACAAGATCTTGATTATTTTCCCCATTAATAATCCAACTTGAAATATGAATAGCATCATTTCCTTCAATAAATCTTACTTTATCAGCTCCCAAATCATCCCAATTTGTTGAAATTATAGATAATAATCCATTTTCCTCCTCCTTAATTATCTCTTCTCTTGAACAATTTTCCACCTTAATACTTTCAAAATTCTCTTTCACTAAAAAGGTGAAATTTGAAGAAATATTTTTACCAATTTTTCCTTCTATTTCTCCAATACATTTTGATGTAAGATTCTTGAGGAATTCATTGTTGTTCATTTTCAAAGGGGTTTTGGGATTCTTGAAAATTAGAGTATTTGTGATTTGATTTTTTGTTTTTGGACTAGTAGTAGATAGAGTTGGTGAAGAACCAATTTTTGTGAAATTTGGTGTGTAAAATGCTGGTATTTTTGGTGAGTTAATTTGTGAGACAAGGTTGTTGTGGATTTTGGACCAAGATTTCAAGAAACTTGTCATAGCAAAAGGGTCTGCTAGAAATAGGCTACAACTAATTCCAATTGAGTATCCTCCACACTTGAAATTTGTCACCTGAAAAATGAGTGAGAAGAAAGATTTAACATTGGAAAGTTAAACATCTGAATATATTAGTGGCATTTTCACTAATGAAATTATATATATTAAATATTGAATACTATTAACTTCTTTGTATGTTTACTTCTTGTAATTTGAACGTTATTAGTAAAAAATTCTAGCTCGACCACTAAATTCTACTTATTCTATCTACCCAATATTATTTTTTTTGAATAAGGGTGCTTTCTTATCATATATGCGGTGTGCCCTATTGGCCTAATTCTAACATGTATGTGGTGCGCCTTATTGGCCTAAATCGAATGACGTCCCTAATTGATCTGTTTTAGAAAGAATGTTTTTTAACCATTATTTATCTAATTTTTTCATATGACATGTTTAAGATACAAAAATAAAAAATATTTTGGGTTATATTCTACATATCTTAGTTTAAAATCATAAAAAAAAAAAAAAAATTAAAATTATGTATCAAATCAAAACTAGACAAACACATTAAAACATGCGGAGTATTTTCCAAGAAATTTTACTCCCTATGTCCAATTTATGTGGCACCATTCAAATTTGAGAATCAAACAGTTTAATTCTGATTGTAAATTCGGGCATGAATTTTTAAGATTTTTGAAATAGAAATTATATATTTGAAAATTGCATACAAAATATACTATAAGTGATAATAATTGGTAATTTAAGATATTACAAAAATTATTTACAATTAAAGAAAAACTGATTTGTTTAAATATCGAAATGTGAAAAATATTACATAAACTGAAACGGAGAAAGTATTAAATTTATTCTTGTATTTACCTGGATTAAGAAAAGGGGAGAAAATTGAGGACTTGTTTCATGAATATCTTCCCAATAAACAAGTTCATTTTCAATATTTTCCTTCTTCTTGAGATCAATAAAATCAACCATATTCATTGGAAAATTAGCTTCAAGCATTCTAACACCAGAATCATTTGAAACTAATTCAAAATCATCCTCTAATTTTCTTAATCTTCCAGCAAATATTGGATTTTCAACTATTGCACTTCCCAATGACTCCTTAAACCAACCAGCGACTATCCATCCTGAGTCCGTCTCTGACGCCTTGTTGTAGTACAAAATCATGTGAAAACGCCTTTGTAGATTACCTAAGTCGAAATTCTCAGGTATCGCGATTCGCTTCGATAATCGTGGATCGGTTATCTTCATTGGTATCACAGTTTGAATTGCTTCAACTTGCAACTTGGGAGAAAAAATTGGAGCTCCATTTCCATTGCGATTAGTTGCCATTTTCAAAATAGTTGAAGATAGTTCTGTAACATTACTAGGCTTTATATAGGCAAAGATAGGATTGACTTTATAATTAATGGTATAAACCAAACTTTAAATTTTTGTGCGGTTATAAATTATTAGGATAAAAGAGAAATTTTAAAATTAATTTCCTTCTGATATTCTTTTTTTAACGAACTTAAAAAAGTGTGTCACGTAAATTGAGACACATAAAATAAATGATTATCTTGCCTTTCTCTTCCTTTTTTTTAGTTTTCCATTTGGTACTCCTTTGTCCCTAATTACTTATCTACTTTTGAATTGACACACCTATTAAGAAATTAATTAATGACATAGTGAGTTTACAATTTTACCCCTATTAATTATGAAGTGGATGAAAAGTTCTGCATTTTTCAAAGTAATTAGTTATTTAATTGAGGGTATAATAGGTAAAAAAAAATTGTCCTTTCTTGATTTGTCAAAATGGACAAGTAATTAGGGACAACTATAAAAGGAAAGTGGACAAGTAATTAGGGACAGAGAGAGTATCATCTAGTATTCATATGGAATCTGTTTAAATTCAAATTTACGCTAGAAAACTCTATATTGAATGGTAAAACGCTCTTTAAAAACGGTAATTCTATGCTCAAAGAGACTCAAATTCGAAACCTCGAATTAAAAATGATTATCTTGCCTTTCTCTATATTTATGGTGACAAGACAAAATGATATACTAGCTAGAAAAAGCTCATCATTAATTTAAAAAAAATCTCCATTTTATTTGTGGTGAATTTCCGTGCTACGCTCAATATATACATGAGGCTTGATCTAAGACATTATTTTTTTGGAAAATATATTTATTTATCTAATATTAATATTTTGTGTAACCCAAAAATAGTTAGTACTCCCTCAGTCTCTAATTACTTGCCCACTTTTTTTTTTAGTTGTACCTAATTACTTGTCTATTTTGACAATTCAAGAAAGGACAAAAAAAATTCTCTAGTATACCCTCAATTTATTATTTTGAAAAATGTAGAACTTCTTGAAAATCTTAAGTTTTTAATTCATTCACTTCATAATTAATAGGGATAAAATGGTAAACTCACTGTATCAATTATTGTTTTCGTATGAAATTTGTAAATTATTTTAACCTAATATCATTAATTAATAAATGGACAATTTCCAATTTTTTCTTAAGAATGCCAATGGGGAAAAGATGCAAACAAAATAAATAAATTAAAGTGAATGATAATAATGTAGATGATCTGTCGATTTATTTATTTTTGTCATAAATTGAATCATCCAAAAGATTTTGATCAAATATACTAATACCTAACAGGCTAACACCATTTAAGAAGTTGTGCTGGAAAAGTAAAGCAAAATAATTATAAGGGAAACCAAAAAAAAGGCAAGATAATAATTTTGACACAAGTAATTAATACTCCCTATATCCCTAATTATTTGTCCACTTTTTATGTTTAGTTGTCCCTAATTACTTGTTCATTTTGACAAATCAAGAAAGGACAATTTTTTTTATCTATTATACTAAAAAAATCTTAAGTTTTTAATTCATTCACTTCATAATTAATAGTGATAAAATGGTAAATTCACTATGTTAATAATTGTTTTCTTAATAGGTGTGTTGATTCAAAAGTGGACAAGTAATTAGGGACAGAAAAAGTAAGTGATAGTTTAGGTATGAAACTCATAATGACCATGTTATTAGTTACTTGTGTTAAAATGAGTTAGACTGAAAAAAATTAAAAATCGAATGACAACTACATGCTTAATTTTTACTAAATTTTTAAATTATTTGTTTGTTTTGTTATAATTTATTTTAAGAACTTAAGATTCTAACTTGCATGTATGATAGTGTAAAATTATTTATTTATATAATTAGATTACTTAAAGATAATTGCATTTTATAATAATTGTAGCTTGTTAGGTCAAGTTTTTGTAAAGCGTTGAGTGTTTGACTAAGGCTAGTTGGATATGTGATATGAAATCATGATTTAAAGTTTGAAATTTTGTTCGGGTGTAATTTAATTTTTTTTAAATTGTATTTTTTTTTCATATATAAAAAGTTAACATGTTGTGAAAACTATCGATATTGCTTCAATTCTTTTACAATCTTAATAAATGAGCAAATCGTACTTCATAAACAAGATTATAGAATATCCTAAGACACCCTATTGATAAATCACAATTCTCCATATGCCTTTTTATAAACAAATATTTATTGTTACAAGCTTTCAAATAAACATAATTTATAAAGATTCACTAATTAACAATAATAGTAACTAGTTATTCCTTAATATAGTCATTTCACATGGCACGGACAATTTCTTCACGCCAAACATGACTCTTTTATTGCAAAAAATAAAATAATAGATCTTTTTTATACAATACTATAAACTTATGGATCAAGTTCAATATTATTTTATAAAATTGAAATCATAATTAGAATCCAAATTAGCTTTTTCAAAAGTTCGAAATATGAAATGATAAATGTTTTTTGAAATCATTTTTCAAAACATATATGTAATTGCATGTTCAAATGCACCCTAAGCTTTTAAAGCACTAGATTTCTTTCTTATTTTTCCAAAGCTAAAAAATTACTTCTCTTATCTTTTCTTTTTTGAAATAATTGTTAGAAAGATATTTTTAAAGTTATTTAGTTAGTTGGGGGATATGTTTTAGGCAAAAACATAATGATGGAAATATTTTTAAACCAAAAAGGTAATAAAAAATAAAATCTACCTATTTCAAATAACTTATTATATATAGTAAATTAAAACTATTTTTTCTAAAAAAGAAATATACAACGTGTTTTGCGAACGCCTCGCAATAATTGTATAACATTAGTTATTGGAGTTGTCTCTTCATAATTGAGCACTTGTAACATTTAAACAATGTTTCTTTGGCACAATAGCATATTTTCTCTATCCACTTTTAATTGTCCTATTGTGCTTTTTGAAAGTCAATTTGACTAATTTTCAAGTTAAATTCGATTAAATTAATTCAATTTCTTAAACAAAAAATTTTAATATTAAAAAACTATACGAAAAGTACTATAAATTCCAATTTTTTTGCATATCAATATGATGAAAAAATACATCATAAAATGTTAGTCATAGTTATTATCGTTTGACTCTAAAAAAGGAAAGTATGACAATAAAAAATAGACAGAGATAGTATTGTATATCTATTTATGGATTTTTATATTGCATCATTCATGATTATTTTTTATAAACAAAATGAAATTGTCAGAGTCCTTTTAATTTCCACATGTACAATAGGGCGGAGCTAGTAGGTAAAATATATGTGTAGTAAAATATAGTAATTTTAATTCAAATCATATACCATTATTTTAGTTCATGTTTCAAAGGCCATTAGTAGAAAGAGATGTTTGGACTTTTAGTTAATATTGGAGGATTTTTCGTTCGAATAATATAACATATGGTAAAATTTAAACCTTTCTCAAATAATAAAAGGATAAATTCGATCCTTTCTATATAAATTATTGAACCTTTGATCTACTTTTATATAGTATATCAACCAAAGATTTTCATATATGTGCTCATTTTTATTTTTCAGTAAAGAAATACAAACTTCAACCTCACTTTGAATTGTCAGAGTTACTTCTAAAATGACGGTTAAGGTTGTTTACTTGTTTTTCCTAATAAATTAAGTGAATGATCTTAATGGTCTTAAGTGATGATTACTTGTTTACTATATCTCATATTTAATTGAGTTTTGATTACGTGATTAGCAATTTCAATATTATTTATCACAATTGTTGTATTATTTTTATACCATACTAAAATCGTTATCCTGCTAAATATTCTCATCAATATGTTATCTTTATATTGATAATATAACTTGTTCGCCGATCAAACGACCTATTAGAGTCAGCTTTGATGGACTTAATGCTATTTAAAACCCACCATTCTTGGTAATAAAAGGGTCCAACATACAATCAATTACTACCTCCGTCCACAATTGTTTGGCAGGTATACTAAAAATAGATGTCCAAGATTAATTGTCAATTTAAACAATCAAGAAATAATTAGTCAATTTTTTCCAATTCTGCCCTTAATGATAGTGTAGTTCAATTGAAAAGTTATGTGAACTTTTGATATTCTTGGTATAGTAGGGTTATATTAGTCAAATTACACATTGTATTAAATTTTCCTTGAGGGATGTGCATGACCTTACCCTGACAAACAATTGTGGACGGAGGGAGTACCTATTAGGGTCAGCTTTGATGGAGTATCTGCCTATAATACGTCTTTATTAGTTAAATGTATAATTAATTAAGTTGTTAGTTGGAAACAGGTGAATGTTGAACTTAGCTGTAAAATAATTAATGTTCATGAAGATGTAGGTGACAACATTAATTGTTCATCAAATTAATTGGAACAGATAGATTTTGATTTTTTTTATTTTTTTTTAAAAGTAAATAAGACTTGCACAAAACCAATTATATGTGAACTACCAAAAATGTCTTAACCAACTGGAGTTATTGGTCTGCTATGTTGATGGGGAATTAATATGATTGGTCTTAGGAAGATATCGGGTTATCAAATGAACGGGTTAGATAGAATTTGAACAAGTCAAAATGAGTGAGTTAGGCTTAATTTGAGTGGATCAAAATGTATTGAGTTAATAAATACTCCTCTTACACCAATTTATATGATGATTTGATTGATATAAGAAAGAAAGAAATATTTTTGAAACTTATAATCTAAAATAAGTCATAAATATTTGTGTGACTATAAATCATCTTATTAAGAATAAAATAGACATTTTAAAGTTAAATTATTTTACAACAACAACATATCCAATGAAATCCTACAAGTGAGGTCTGAGAAGGATTGAAATATGTAGACCTTATTACTACATCGCGGAGGTAGAGATCTCGTTTCTGAAAGACCCTCGACTAAAGTTAAATTATTACTAATATAAAATGTGTTATTTCTTTTTAGACTAAACCTGAGACAGGAGAAGTAACATGTTAGCAAGATCATATTTTTATGGGTTAATTTTATCATTTTTTACTGTCTTTTAAGAATTTTGTGTGTCCTTAAAAAGACACTTCTAGTTTATATTATTCAGAGACATTTAAAAATTTAAATTTTACGAATTTTAATTATACAAAAACAAATTCAAATATTAATAACTTAATTTTAAAATTTTAAATTTACAGATATTTAATGAATTTTACGTCACAAATATATAATTTAGGACAAATTTATTGATTTCGACTGAATCTATAAATTGCTTTCTAGCTCAACCCATAATATTATGTGTCCTTTAAAAAGTGTACACATATTTTAAAAAAATATTTAATAGCAATAAATACTTTACGACCAAACAACTATTTATCTCTCTTAAATGTCTCTCTCAATTAACATGTGCTAAACAGACACATCATACTTTCGGTCGGGTCAAGATTTTCACTCTATATTAAAACGAATTAAAATAAAGCGGAAAATCTATCGCAAATTTTTAAAATTCAATATGATAAAGTGTTTTTTTTTTATCATCAATCGACATCAATAATGTGATCGTAAGGGCATCTTTTTTTCTTTTAAAAATAGTAATAAATGCTTCTTGTTTATCTAGAAAATGAAATTTTTTAAAATAAAAAATGGATACATAATATATGATACAAGCTCGATTGACTTTGTATCTCTGGCCTAAACTCAATATATGTGTTGACAATTTTTCAAAAATATGTATATAAATATAATAAACTGTAAACTTAATTATAGAAGTTGTGAGTTTTGTGACAAACGAGGAATTAATCATAGCTTATAAACTTAAATTTTTTTTGGAGATGATAATAATTTTTTTGATATCAAAAAGATTATAACTATAAAGAGTCATTTGGTGTGAGGTATAAGGTATAATAAATCAAATGATAAAATGTAGAATTATTTTATCTCATGTTTGGTTGGAGGTATTAGATAGTCCTTGGATTATTAATTTATCTCACCATTTTTACCATAGTAATGAAATAATTTATCTTATATACATGATATATAATATAACTTATCACAGAATAAATTATTTCGAAATAACCTATTCCCAATCAAACGACCCTGAGAGTCTCCCAACTGTACATATTTATGGACATACCTATCAACCTAAAGAGTTGTTGCTACTCAACTTGAGAGTCAAACTTAGTTATGACATTAATTGTTAAATATTGGTCTTTAAGCCTATGTTGATTTTTATTTGTTCAATTTGGAATTTGTAAGGTTTTTAAAAAGTAATAGTTGATACAAATATTTTATCACAATACATATTAATTGATGTTTAATTAGTCTTAAGATTTGATAAATGATTCGGAGTATAAATAATTAATATTTAGGGTAAAACATGAAAAATATATTTTTCTTTTGATATGCTAAAAGTAATAAATAAAAGTGAAAATGTACTTTTAATATTGTGGACAAGTAAAAGTAAAAATATATTTTAAATATAATGGACAAGTAAAAGTGAACGAAAAAAGTATTATTTACCTCTCTCAAGTGTCACGTAATTAACACACGTTGACACTTTTCTAAAGAACAAAAATTTTAAAATCAAGGGTAGATGCACAATATACGGTACGAGTTCATACTTGGTCCAAACTTCATCTATATTGAGAAATTCACTAAATATACATATAGTGAATTGCAAATCTAGTAGCACCAAATGGATTGTGAATTTTGTGGCAAGTAATGGATCATCAAAATTTATAAATTTTAAATCTTGAATCAATCTTTATTTCAAATAAGTTTAATTTTGCAATTTTGTCAAAACTACAAATATTATGAACTTGGAGATGATAATATTTGGTTTGGTCAAATAAAATTTTACTTTATTACTATTGTCTGGACCAAAGCATGAAAAACATTATTACAATAGTCACCCGAACTGTGTACAGGACAACTTGTCAACCAAATGTGTGGTTCCTATTCAACTTGAGCGGGACAACTTAGTTTATGAAATTGATGTTTTCAACTTGGCATGACATGTAAAATTAATCTTAGGTGGTTTGATGGGAAGAAAATCTCTTCATCATTATTTGTGCTATTTAAAATTTTACAACAATAGCATAATCAATGTAATTTCGTAAGTGAGATCTGAAGAGGGTGTGAATATAACATTATCTTTATCTTGTGATGGTAGAAAAGTTTGAACATGTGCATACGAGATGCACGGATATCCCAGTGCAGAGGTGTGAGAAGTTGACTATTGATGATTTCAACAGAGGTAGAGATAGGCTGAAGAAGTATAGAAGAAAGGTGATTAGGCATGACATGACGCAACTTGAACATTCCGAGGACATGGCCTTAGATAGAAGGTTAGGGAGGACACATAATACAATAGGAGGTTAGGTAATTAGTTGAGCATTGTGTCGTTGATTCCTCTTTACTATTAATCATACTATTAGTAGTATTACTCTTGTTGTTCCTTTGTCCTTTGAGGTTGGTTACTATGTGTGATTTTTTTTCACTTTGATTATCGTCATAGCTTGTTATGACTATTGTTTAGGATGATTGACAGGTTTGTCTGTAGTATTTTGCCATGACTATTTTCATTTATGTTATTTTTCCCTATTCTACTTTGGACTGTTTTTTTGAGGGGTCTATCAGAAATAATCTCTCGAATTTGTTATAGTTGCAAATGCATGCCACATTTATGGGGAAAAAACAATATATTTGGTATCAAAAACGGTTAGTGGTAACTATTGACTAAGGTTCTTGACATAAATTTAGCTTAAAATGTGGAATAAATTTGTATCATCACCCTCTTCAAATAAAGTATCTCATCTTTTATAGACTATTAGAGTAAAAAGAGCAAATGTCGATCAAAAAATCACCCTTAGATAATCATCTCAAAACTATTGAGAACGAAGGTAGAGAGACTGTTTCCAACCGACAACTAGTTAAGACTCGTAATTGAAAATGAAACATAATTGTTTTTGAATAAACTCCAACCAAAACTGATTTGATAAGTAAACATCTAAATTTTACACTCTAAAGAACAATTATAAAGGTCTCAAAACAAAATCTAACAAAGGAGAGCCCAAAGGTTCCGGTAAATATGCTGTTATCATCAAAAGCCAAATATCATTAATGATGGGAAAAAGGAAGACGGCTTAGATGACAAGAGTTGCTCCTCTTTTAACTAATCCATACAGGACTTGCTACCTTACTTGGCAGCCAAGGAGGGGAATTGGCCAACATCTTCAATGGATGGGGCTGAAACGCTGTTGTTTCCAACATATCCACCGCCATTACCTCTTCCACGGCCACGGCCCCTACCACGCCCACCAGAGCGGTAGTAATTTTCTCCCTCAGCAGGCTTCAGAAACTCGTTTATGTTTTGAGTCTGCAAGAAAATGAATGTATCAAGCCACACAAACAGTAATTAAATCTATTGAACTCAAACCATTTGTCGATCAATGTCTTGTCTTGAGCACATTATGTACTAAGATTGGGTACCCTACTTCAGTGAAAATTTTCACCGTCATCTTGTGAAAAAAAAACAGTATGCAATGATTTTAAAATTAAAATGATATTGTGGTGAAACAACAAACTATAATATACTGACATCTCATGAATGCACACGCAATACTGGGGAAAATTCAAATAATGACACCTACACATTTGTATATCCCTTATTCCATTTTTCATCGAAAATACAATCAAGGGAAGAGAAAGGTTTCTTTGCAGCTGGTGAAGTATGAGTGGAGATTGACCTTTCAGTCTAAAAATAGCATCTACTTATTTTCCGGAATTCTGGAGGTCCGAAATAAAACACTTTTTTTTTCAATTGGGAGGGGCTTGCACTTGCGGGGCGCTGCAGGATGGATTGCTCTCCCCTTAAGCAAACACCCTGCTAGGTACATTACTTTTAACAGATGAGAGTTTATGAAACGGAATGGAATCCCAAGGAACAGATAAATAAATGATGCTACAATACCACATATAAAGAAGAAGCACAAGTACCTTTTTGGCTTTTTCCACTGCCTCCTTTTTCTTATCTTTCTCAGCACCCTGCCCAGACATAAAATTTCAAGCATGATGAATATACCAGCATACAACACAATCAAGTTCCTAAGACAGCAATCAAAATATAATAGAAGCAAGCACTAAACAACTCACCAATTTGATGAAGATCTCATCATCATTCTTCTTGTTTGAGAGAAGTTGCATGGATTGAAGTTCTTTGTCCAAATTAACCTTTCTTTCCTCCTGCTTTAGAGCCACCAAAGCCTTCCTCTTCTCCTCCATTACCTTCTCATACTCCTCGAGGGTCATCTCCTACAACAAAAGCAGAGATGAATAATTAATAGTTCCCGGATAGTGATCATAGATACATATGAAAATAACAACTGGAATCATGCAAATAACACTAGCTACAACATTGTAAAGCAAACCGCTACAAGAAAGTTAATCCACAAATACTAAGCAAAGTAAAGAAGCGCCTAGTCTACCAGAAAAATTAGTTAAAGTTCATAGAAATATCTGCAACAGGAAACATTTATAACAGCACAATGCTAATATAAAAAGAAACAGTGAGTAGTAAATGAAAAAAACAATAGTAGCAAGTGGTTGTTTTATTTTAGTCAATGCTTATTTGTTAGTTCCTCGTCTATATTGGAAGGGGTATGAAACTACCATTGGAATTACTGGGATAAATATTGAAGAACTTACCAACAATAAATAAAATACATTACTGGTTTCGACAAGTTAGATTGCACTGGAATATGGACAACTGAGCTGATATTCCTTGTCCAAACTGATTTAATCGACAAGGAGACAGTCCAAGAATTCAAAATTGAATTTGCACCTCCTTCTCTCACCTCCTTCCCCCCAAAAGCAACCCCACTTAAGAGAATGATAGTGCCGTGACACAGATATTAATTTGCAACAATAGAACTAGGGCATGTAAGCAAACAAAGCAAATAATGGTCTTCACCAGAAAAAGTCAGTTACCTTCTCCTCAGGTTCCTTCTCTTCTGGCTCAGCAGCAGTAGAATCCTTATTGTTATCTCCAGCATCTTCCTGTCCAGTTTGTTTCTCAGCCTCGACAATCTTCTCCCCATCAATAACAGGTACTTCAGTCTCCCTGAATTTGGATTAAAAAATCAACATTAAACTATTAGAAAAAAATTAATAGGTAAAGCCAAGGACAATAAGGAAACAAAAAATAGAGATGATAATCTCACGGTGCAATATCATCTGCAGTAGTTCCCCAATTCCCACGACCAGATCCCTCCCGTTTAATATACTCATTCCTATACAATAGAACAGAACAATAAAGATACACACATGTGCACAAGAAACAAAGACAACCACAATAAGAACACCTTAGAGCTATTGAACATCCCAACAAAGGGAATAGTGAAACGCACTTGTGTGAATTCCATAAATAGCAGAATCACTTACCCACGGCCAGTGCCACTTCGTCGATCAAACACTTTCCTTGGGCGTTCAACTTCTCCTTCTGCAGTATCCCCATTATTGAAACCACCACGACGACCTCCATAGAACCCCCCACGAGATCCACCATATCCACCTCTCCTTTCAGAGACCTTTCCTGGTTCTCCATTTTCTGGAGCACTGTACCGCCCAGAGAATCCATTATTGCTGCCAAAAGCATTCTCATCAGCAGCAAAGTCTTGGTTAAACCCACGTCCACGCCCACGACCACGGGCTCCTCCGCGTGGACCCCCGCGGCCTCCTCCTCTCTGGCCATCACTCCTGGCTTCCCTCACTGCACAAAAATTATGACACAAATAAGCCATGGGAAAAAATATACTCCCTCTGACCATACAAGTCAATTGTTGGGTTTATGGCACATCTCTTAAGAAAAATATTAAGGACAAAAATTAAAGGCTACTTTCTATTATTAACATTTTGATTATTCCCAAACTATTCTCCCATGTATACTAGTTAAGAACCTTCATTAAATAAAGGGTAAACATGGGGAAAAAAAGTACCAATAATTATCTTGAACTTTAAACATTCACTTATTTTGAACTATGAAAAAAGTCCAAGTAATTCACTTAATATGAACTAAAGGGCTAATACACGGGCGCAGCTTTGAAAGTAAAGAGTCTGCTCAACTTAGCTAGAGGGAGTACTATTTATGAAAACATATGTAGTACAACACAGGAACCAGGTAAAGACAAACTCGATATGTGATCTAGAAGTTGATTCACAACAGTTTAAAACTAAAGAGCAGCAAAGTCCAAAGAGTTTTGTTTTCTGATAACCGAGAAATCTATCTATGACCCGCCTTTTGGACCAATCACAGCCTTCTAAACTCGGTGGATAATGGGCCCGCCCCTCTACCCTTCTCCACTTAAATACCGGTTTCGCTTTATGTGGTGTCGGGCTTTGTGTGGTGTGGGGCTTGAACCTGTGACCTAAGCCACAAATCCTCCACCTTTTGCCACTCAAGCTAAGTCCAAAGATTTAACTTCCCTTTTATAGAAATATGGTACTACAGAACAACACAAGATATGACACATCAGACAGAGGAGACAATAAAAAAACACCAAGACTGACGTATCACAATTTCCAGCCAATCAAATCCCCATATGCCATAAGTCCATAACCATAATTTAATCTCACAATCGATTACATGACATTATCATTAAGAAACCTAACATTAACACAAAGATAAATACTATATACAGCAAGAGAATAGACATTGAAAGTGAATATGAAGACAAGCATCGCCATGCAAATAGCATGTATTCTCATTAAAGGCAAAAAAAAAACTAAATTTTCTACACGCACGGATCTCTTTCCTCACGAATATATAATACCTAACGCATTAAGAAATATGAATGAATATACACCAACCCAAAATCACAAAAATGTTCAAAGATAGAATATTTACCAGCCTGAGAAGGAGGAACCGGCTTGGAGGGCAACTTAGCAGCAGGCTTAGTAGGCTGAACTGGACCCTTCTTGGCTGGTGCAGATGCAACAGGAGCCTTTAGCTGCTGAGCAGCAATTAGCAAACTTGGGTCCTCAGCATCATCATCCAAAAGGTCGAATGGGTTCAAAGTAGCCATTTTTTTACCTCTTCTCGGAGTTCCTAAACAGATATATAGAGAGAGTGATGCGAAGAACCGATTTTTTCAATAAATCAAGAAACCCCTATAGATTAAAATCCATGTGAAGATGAATTTATGGGTAAATTTGAAGAGAAACAAATTTGTGGGTATTGTGAAAACCTAACCAAAGCGGCTGATAATTGAAGGACTGAAGTGAACGGAAGCTTAAAAACCCTAGATATGGTGGGGGTGGGGAGGTTATGTGTATGTTTTGGGTATGGGCCGGGCTGTGGTTTGTTTGTTGAAGTTTCTTGGGCCTTTGGTTTGTCTAAATATAATCGTATTTCATTGATGGGTATACATGCTTATTAGAGAAACTTACAGAAATCTCACTAATTTAGAAGTTAATTACTTAGATATATTTTAATTTGCAGTATTATAAATTTAATTAGATTTTAGTGCATTCAGATACATGTATCTCGAGATACACGAATTTAAAAATAGGTATAAATTGTTCTAAATACATTGTATTGAAGTAAATTCACATGTTATTGCGATACATAAGAAATACCTTCCTCCTATCTCGATCACCGCTCTCATATGTATCTTCTATCTCAGATGCATCTGAATCACATCAAATACATACAAATACATGTAGCTAGTGTGTATATTGTGTGATTCGCATGTATATGGATACGTGACTATCTCACTCGCCTTCCTCCTCATCTCGTCGTCTCTCTCCTTAATTTAGGATATCTGATAACACAAATTCATGTATCTAAATGTTTCTTCTCAATATATGGTAGGAAATTATTAATTAGTGATAAAATATTTAATAATTTGGAAGTATAGGTAAAATTATTATACATAGTATGTATGTATGTTTAATAAGTTAGTTTTCCCTACTAATTACATATATATAATTATCTAACAAATATACAAATACAATCATTGATACATATATATAGTAATAATAATTACATATATACATTCTAACATGTAGCAACAAATCATAATTAAACAAATTATAGTTATTTTACATAGTTATATTTCTAATCTTAGCTATTTTTGAAATTTGCCCCCCAAAAACATCATACTCTTGTAATATATATATATTGCCTTTTAAATTTTTATTTTACCTTGAATATATATGGACTTGCTCGAAAAGCTTTACAGTTAGATTGAAAATTGTCATAAATTGCATCTATGAGTCTTAAGAATAGGATCCAAGATTGTCATAAGTTGCATCTATGAGTCTTAAGAATAGTCCATGAACAGGCTTAGTTGATCAATCAAACTACAATGGCCAAAATAAAACAAATTTGCATGCGAAAACCAACAAGACAAAACCCTCTTCAGTAAGGGCTACTCCCTCGTTAGAAAAGGGAAAGTAATCATTAATTGGATGTTTGCCATCATTTTATTAACATGATTGGATTTTTCTTTTACCTAACAGAAAAGCACAATTTTCAGAATCTACTTAATCCTTTATCTCGTAGAAAAAGGTTTATAACTCTATAAATAAAAACAATTACAATCCCAAAAACACCCTATCTCTTTTGCAATACTGCATGACAAGACTTTCAAAATATACAAAATAAAAGGACCAGATATTCCTCCTTGAAGAATATATTGAATTTGTTACCAGAAAATATGAGTGAACCATTCTTGTAACATTATATCATCTACTATTAAGTTCATAAAAATGATGATATTACACCATGTTCAACAACAATAACCAAAATCAGAAAGAAAAAATAACCAAAAATGTTACAAAACTGGCATCCAACTTTTAGCTCACGCTGATCAACATAATCCTACACAGTATAAAAACAAATCAGGTAAAGAGATGTCGATAATTTTTTCAAAACATCACACAATCTAGAGACAATATTAGAGTTTTGTCAATGAAGAGTCTAACTAAGCAGAAAAAAACTCAACTCATATCAATTTCAAGCTAAGCAAGGATCTATTATGAGATTCTCAACAACTAGCGTACAATGAGTTAAGACGTAAAACAACATACACAATAAATCCTACAATTGAGGTCAGAGAAGGGTAGGGTAGAGTCTACACAGACCTTACCCCTTCCTTGTGGAGGTAGAGAGATTGTTTCCGAGGGATAGAGTTAGACGTCGTTATTGAAAAATAAACATAATTGTTGTTTCTATAAACTCCAACCAAAACTAATTTGATAAGTAAACAAGAAAGTATAAGATTAAAGCCTAACACCTAAATATGAAGGAAAAGGGTTTTCATAAACGTATAAAAAAAAATCAACAAAAAACCAGGGCATACACCTTTCAGAAACCATCTAAATTTACACTAAAGACCAATTATAAAGTTAGCAAAAAAAAATTCTAATACAGGAAAACCAAAGGGTTCCAGGAAACATTATGTTATCATCAAATCCCAAATTTCATAAATGACGGAAAAAGGAAGACAGATCAGACGACAAAAGTTGCTTCCTTTTTTACCTAATCCATGCAGGACTTGCTCCCTTACTTGACAGCCAAGGAGGGGAATTGACCAACATCTTCAATGGATGGGGCTGAAACACTGTTGATTCCACCATATCCACCGCCATTACCTCTTCCACGGCCACGGCCCCTACCACGGCCACCAGGGCGGTAGTAACTTTCTCCCTCAGCAGGCTTCAGAAACTCGTTTATGCTTTTGGTCTGCAAGAAACTGAATGAATCAAGCCTCACAATTGAAACAGTAATTAAATGTATTGAACACGAAAACATTTGTGGATCAATGTCATCTCTTTAGAAAAAAGAAAAACAGCATGCAATGATTTTAAAATTAAAACGATATTGTGGTGAAACCACAAATTATAATATACTGACACTGCATAAATGCATATGCAATATTGGGGAAAATTATAATAATGACAGCACCACATTTGAATACATGATATTACTTCCCTATTCCATTTTTCATTGAAAATACAATCACGGGAAGAAAAAGGTTTCTTTGCAGCTGTTGAAGTATGAGTGGAGGTTGACCTTCCAATCTAAAATAGCATCTACTTTTCCGGAATTCTGAATGTCCAAAATAAAACACATTTTTTTTATTGGGAGGGGCTTGCGCTTGCAGGGCGGCAGGATGGATTACTCTCCCCTCAAGCAAAGACCCTTCTAGGTACATAACATTAGACAAATAAAAGAGTTTATATAACAGAATGGATTCCCAAGGAACGCATAAAGAAATGATGCTATAATACCAAATATAACCACTTAAAAAAGAAGCTTTAGTACCTTTTTGGTTTTTTCCACTGCCTCCTTTTTCTTATCTTTCTCAGCACCCTACCAAGACATAAAATTTCAAGCATGATGAATATACCAGCATACAACACAATCAAGTTCCTAAGACAGCAATCAAAATATAATAGCAGCAAGCACTAAACAACTCACCAATTTGATGAAGATCTCATCATCATTCTTCTTGTTTGAGAGAAGTTGCATGGATTGAAGTTCTTTGTCCAAATTAACCTTTCTTTCCTCTTGCTTTAGAGCCACCAAAGCCTTCCTCTTCTCTTCCATTACCTTCTCATACTCCTCGAGGGTCATCTCCTACAACACAATCAGAGATGAATAATTGATTCCGGATAGTAATCATAGACACATATGAATAAAAACAACTGGAATCATGCAACTACCACTAGCTACAACATAGTAATTAAATAGCTATCAAAAAGTTATTCCACGTATACTAATCAAGGTAAGAAGTAGCTAGTCTACCAGAAAACATTAGTTAAAGTTCATAACTATTTCATAGAAATATTTGCAAGTGGTTATTAAAAAGAAACAGTGAGTTGTAAATGAAACAACCTGAGCAGTAAGTGGTTATTATATTTTAGTCAAGAATGAGGGCATAAAGTCAGAAAAGATAATGGTGTTCCCAAATGGAAAAACAGTAAACAGCTACTTTAAAGTCGATGCATCCTACTTCAACAAGTTGGCTTTCACTACTATTCTACACTGCCACCACCCCCACCCCACAAAGGCCAATTCAGCAGATGGGCAAAGAGGGAGCTAATAATTGTAGAGTAAGGTATCTGCCAATTGATATGTAGAATCATCTGTTAGAAGACAATGATAATTCTGAAATTCCAAATTCCTCCACTTACCTTCAAATGCATGAGTAGCAAACTACAAATACAAAGCTCATAAGATGGCCATTCCAACTTAATCTTACATGTGAATACAAGCAACACATCGTTTTTAGCTCCTGGTCTATTGGAACGTATTAAACTACCATAGAAAAAACTGGGATAATGTTGAAGAATTTATCGACAGTAAATAAAAGCCAGTTCTGGTTTTGAAAAATTAAACTGAGCCAGTATTACTCGTCCAAACTGATTTAATCGACAAGGAGACAGTCCAAGAATTCAATTTTGAATTTACGTTTCATAGCCCCCCCCCCCCCAAAACAGCCCACCCAAGAGGATAATAATGACATGACACGGATATTAATTTGCAACAGCAGAATTAGGGGATGTAAGCATGCAAAACAATGGTCGTAACCAGGAAATGACAATTACCTTCTCCTCAGGTTCCTTCTCTTCTGGCTCAGCAGCGGTAGATTCCTTATTGGTGTCTCCAGCATCTTCCTGTCCAGCTTGTTTCTCAGCCTCGACAATCTTCTCACCATCAATAACAGGTACTTCAGTCTCCCTGAATTTGGATTAAAAACCAACATTGAAACTATAAAAAAATCTTGATATGTAAAGACAAAGGCAATAAGGAAACAAAAAAATTGAGATGACAGTCTCACGGTGCAATATCATCTGCAGTGGTTCCCCAATTCCCACGACCAGATCCCTCCCGTTTAATATACTCATTCCTATACAATAGAACAGATCAATAAAGATACAGACATGTGCACAAGAAACAAAGACAACCATGATAAGCACGCCTTAGAGCTATTGAAAACCCCAACAAAGGGAATAGAGAAATGTACTCGTGTGAATTTCCAATAACTGAATCACTTACCCACGGCCAGTTCCACTTCGTCGATCAAACACTCTCCTTGGGCGTTCCCCTTCTCCTTCTGCAGAATCCCCGTTATTGAAACCACCACGACGACCTCCATGGAACCCCCCACGTGATCCACCGTATCCACCTCTCCTTTCAGAAACCTTGCCTGATTCTCCATCTTCTGGAGCACTGTACCGCCCAGAGGATCCATTATTGCTGCCAAAAGCATTCTCATCAGCAGCAAAATCTTGGTTGAACCCACGTCCACGCCCACGACCACGGGCTCCACCACGTGGACCCCCACGACCTCCTCGCTGACCGTCACTCCTGGCTTCCCTCACTGCTCAAAAAAATTAATACACAGATAAGCTATGGATACTCCCTCTGGTCCATGTAAATGAATTGTTGGGGTATGGCACACCCCTAAAGAAAAATATTTAAGGACAAAAATTAAAGGCTACTTTCCACTATTACCCTTCCTGATAATTCCCAAACTATTCTCCTAGAAAATGTATAGTAGTTAAGAACCTCATTAAATGAGGGGTAAATATGAAAAAAAAAATCCCAACAATTTTCTTTAACTTTGAGCAATTCACTCATTTTGAACTATGAAAAAAGTCCCAATAGTTCACTTGATATGGAATAGAGGGAGTCCTATTAATGAAAACATCTGTAGTATAACACATGAAACAGGTATAAAGAAACTCGATATGTGACCTAGAAGTTGATTCACAACAGATGAATACTGAACTACAATAAAGGAAAACTAAAGAGCAGCAAAGTCCAAAGAGTTTACTTGCCAGTTATAGAAATATAATCCTACTAAACACAAGAGCAACAACACCAAATATGACACATCAAATAGAGGGACCAATCAGGAAACACAAGAATGACGTTTTCTACAAGAGATTATTATAAACTGTCACACAAATAACCGTACTTTAATCCCACAATCACAGGGGAAAATATCTTCCCTTCCATTTGCGCAGGATCATATTTACTAAATAAAAGACAGAAAATAACTGCGTAAACATTAAGAAACCTATATCCTTCGGAGTGGCCCAGTGGTTTGGGCTTGGGACTTTTATGTTGGAGGTCTCAAGTTCGAAACCTCTTGCCAGCGAAAGCAAGGGGTTTGCCTTATGGGTTGAGCTCGTCGCAACAGGCTTGCCTAGTGCGGGTTACCTCTCCTATGTGGTTTGCGAGCTATTGCATAGGAGCGGGGTTTTTACCCTGTGCGCACCCAAAGGGTAGCGGCTGCGGGTTTCCATTGTCATCAAAAAAAAAAAAAAACATTGAGAAACCTACCACTAATTCCACATTATAGCCTAGAAGTTTGATTCCGACTCCCAACTAATCCTGGATTGATGCATAATTGAATAACTGCTTTTTATAGCCTAAAAGATTAAGCAAGGAACTTAAATTAATTTCATATATTTCTATAGCCTAAGCCCTAAAAGTGTCACATTGGGAAGATAAAAGCAACATTTCCAAGATAAATACTTCATGTAGCAAGAGAATAGACAACGAAAGAGAAGATGAAGACAAGCATCACCTTGCAAATAGCATGTATTCTCATTCAAGGCAAAAAAAAAATCTAAATTTTCTACACTTGATATTTTTTCCTCACCAATCATATAATACTCCACACTTCAACAAACACTTCTTACAAAATGCCATATTCATTCACTATTACAACAAGAAAAATAAGAACTACTACATCTCAATCCAGACTAACTGGGTAGCTATATGAATCTACTACATTTGCTCAGCTCCCCATTTGTGTTGGTTACATACAACATATGAACCCAAAAAATACAAAACAGAAGTATGAATGCATATACAAGAACCCAAGCACAGAAATGTCTTAAAATGATTAGAAACGGAATAGTACCAAACAAACTCAATTTTAGACACACTTGATCGTTTTCCTCACCAATCAAATGATACTCAATACCTTACAGCATAACTTATTATAAAAGCCATATACATTCACTACTACAACAAAAAAACAAAAAAAAAAGTATCTTCTACATCTCAATTCAAACTAATTGGATCAGCGATATGAACCATCTACACTAGCTCAGCTCCATTCGTGTCGATTTCAGTACAAGCCCAAAAATACAATAAAGTTATGTATACATGAAACTAGGAAACCAAAATGTTTTAAAATGATTAGGAATGGTATATTACCATTACTACTACAACAATGGCCATAAAAATAAGAACTACTACATCTCAATCAAAACTAACTGGGACACCTATATGAACTGTCTACATGAGTTCAGCCCTGTTAGTGCTGGTTTTAATATGAACCCAGAAACACAAAAAATAGTATAGCATACTCAATTTTCTACACAACTTGATCTTTTTCCTCATATAGTACCCGATACCCTACACAGAACACCCAAAAATACAAAAAAGTATGAACAAATATGCATCAACTCAAAACACAAAAATGTCTAAAAATAATTAGCCATGATATATTAGTACTAATCAATACAAACTAATAGAATCAGCAATATTCAAAATTGGCTCAGTTCCACATGAAATATAAACCCCAAACACCAAAAAGTATAAAGTCACAACACAAAAATGTTCAAAAATTACTCCATTATGAATGATATATTAGCATTACTACTACTACTATAACAACAACAACAGCAATGAAACTAAGAACTTCTACATCTCAATCCAATTAGCTCAATCCAAAATAAATGGGACAGATATATGAGCCATCTACACTAGCTCAGCTCCATTCGTTCCAGTTTAAAAAGATATATTACCATTTATACAACAACAACAACAGCAACAACAACAAAAATAAGAACTACTAATCTCAATCCAAACAAATTGGGTCAGCTATATGAACAATCTACATTAGTTAAGCTCAATTCATGAACGCTTTAACAATATGAATGAATATACACCAACCCAAAATCACAAAAATGTTCAAAGATAGAATATTTACCAGCCTGAGAAGGAGGAACCGGCTTGGAGGGCAACTTAGCAGCAGGCTTAGTAGGCTGAACTGGACCCTTCTTGGCTGGTGCAGATGCAACAGGAGCCTTTAGCTGCTGAGCAGCAACTAGCAAACTTGGGTCCTCAGCATCATCATCCAAAAGGTCGAATGGGTTCAAAGTAGCCATTTTTTTCACTCTTCTCGGAGTTCCTAAACAGATATATAGAGAGAGTGATGCAAAGAACCGAAATTTTCAATAAATCAAGAAACCCCTATAGATTAAAATCCATGCGAAGATGAATTTGTGGGTATTTTGAAGAGAAACAAATTTGTGGGTAGTGTGAAAACCTAGCCAGAGCGGCTGATAATTGAGGAAGTGAAGTGAACCGAATCTTAAAAACCCTAGATATGGTGGTGTGGGGATGGTGGGTGTTAGGGGGTGTGGGCCGTGGGGTTTGAGGAAAGGTTCAAGTGTATGTTTTGGGTATGGGCCCGGGCTGT
This sequence comes from Solanum acaule, assembly GCA_036250505.1. Taxonomy (NCBI): domain Eukaryota; kingdom Viridiplantae; phylum Streptophyta; class Magnoliopsida; order Solanales; family Solanaceae; genus Solanum; species Solanum acaule. The sequence goes on from JAJOOR010012392.1 coordinate 25,319, forward strand.
GGTTTGTTTGTTTTTTTAAATTTAAAATATATACAATAAAGTAATTACATGATTTACAATAGTCATATTTTATTTATATAAAAAATAATCAATCGCAGCGCAGCGGAGTGGAGCAGCGGATGTGTAAAGTTTGGAGTTGTCGTTAGTGCACGAAGTCTGAGCAGGCACGAAAAAGGATAGGCCAAACACTTCGACCTAACGGGAATGGACAACGACCAAATGAGAAGATGAGGTGCATGTGCGACTCGAAGGACATAAGACTTCTTGGTCAAGCCAAAAAGATTGTCGAGTGGATGCTCATACTCCACCATGTCTGACTTATATATGGGATATATTTGAAATATAACTTATCTATAGTTAAGTATACATCTACCATACATGAAATATATATTAATTATTCAATCTCGATTAACTCAAAATCACTTTTAAACAATTCTAAAATTTAGATATCAAATTCTCTCAATATTTCAAGCCTTTTGATATATAATCCGCTTGAAGCGATTCACATTTTTTGTATATCAAATTTAATGGAAGATGAAGGAGGAGGAAGTAGCACCAACAACAACATAAGAAAGAAAACAAAGAAGAAGATGTAGCGCAGACGGCCATTTTTTAAAGAAAAATTAGGATCGAATGGCCATTTTAAGTAAATAAATAAATTGAGGTAAAAAAAAATGGTAAATAAACCTTATAGATTGACATTTTGCAAAAATTGTCCAAAATAAAATCACCACATTCTTGTAATTAAAAAAAATATATTTTTCCATGAAATTCTTTTAGGATTTATCTTAAAATAAATATTTATATAATCTTCAAACCAAGGATTTCAGTAGATGAACTTGCATAAAAAGCTTTATTGCTAGATTTAAAATGATCATAAGTTGTATCTTGAATCCTAAAAATAGGATCCTTTAATCCATATACTGGAGAGCGGGCTTGGTTGATCAATTGAACTATCCTATGGTAAAAAACAAACTTACTTTCGTGAAAAAATAATATGACAAAACGCTCTTTTGTACCAACTTCTTTGTTTGGAAAGCAATTCTTGAACTCATGTTCCTCCTTTGATAGGATGCAGGATATTATATGTTTGCCATGATTTTCGTATTGAGAGAAATATTAAAAACACCTTTAAACTCGGCGTGAATTGTTGGTTTTATCTCCAAACTATTGACAGTCTCAAAAACATTCCTTTACTTGACTAACTAAACTTAAATACACCCTTATACACTCTAAATTCTCACCAAGTTTAAGAGTGTTTTCAACATTTATCTCGACTTTTTAATAAAAGTTCTATGCTCTGATAGGAGTTTGAAACCACTTACTATGTCGCAAATCGAAATTGTATCTAAATTTATTTAGTCAAGTAGAGGGCATTTTTAAAGTTGTCAATATTTCTATAATGAAACTAATAATTTGCGTCAAGTTTAGAAGTGTTTTTAATACTTCGCTCTTTCTTATTTGGCTAATCATTTCTCTTGTAGATTTTATTTTTTTATAATAATATAAATAGAGATTCATCCCTTATCCCTTCTAACTCGACGACATAACAATTTAAGTAAAAAGACTTGAATTTACATTACGGGGTCGTTTGGTTGGAAACTAGTTATCCCAAGATAAGTTATCCTGGAGTTAGCTATCCTGGGATAACTTATCCCTTCACTATTATTTCTAATTCCTGACACCAAACGAGCCCTACGTATATCTTTTGCAATTATTGCATGATAAGACTTTCAAAATACCAAATAAAAGGACCAAATATTCTTGCTGGTAGAATATTGAATTTGTAACCAGAAAATATAAATCTTTGTGCATGAACCACTCTTGTAACATTATGTCATTTCTCTTTTAAGTTCATAAAATGACTTTATTACACCATGTTCAGATTAAGCAGAAAACACCTCAATTACCAGCAAGGATCAATTATATGAATCCTCATTATCAATTTTACTCTACTTGGATCGGTTTCACTTCAATATTAAATATTTTGAGATTCTCAACAATTACTACCATACAGTGAGTTAGACATCAACAACATACCCATGAACCTAACATTTGAGAAGTAGAGTGTACACAAACCTTAACCCAACATTTGAGAAGTAGAGTGTACACAAACCTTGTGAAGGTAGAGAGATTGTTTCCATGGGACGATACGTTTAATAATTGAAAAAGATAAACATTTAAAATAAACTCCAATCAAAACTGATTTGCCAAGTAAACAAGAAAATAAAAGATTAAAGCCTGACACCAAAATATGAAGGAAAAGGGTTTTCATAAATGTATAAAAGAAGTCAACAAAAACCCAGGGCATACACCTTCAGAAAACATCTAAATCTATACTCTAAAGAACAATAATGAAGTTTCCAAAAAAAATAAAATCTAATACAAGAATGCCCAAAGGTTCCGGGAAATATCATAAATGGCGGAAAAAGGAAGACGGATCAGACGACAACAGTTGCTTTTGCTTCCTTTTTTTCCTAATCCATGCAGGCCTTGCTCCCTTACTTGGCAGCCAGGGAGGGGAATTGACCAACATCTTCAATGGATGGGGATGAAACACTGTTGATTCCACCATATCCACCGCCATTACCTCTTCCACGGCCCCGGCCCCTACCACGGCCACCAGGGCGATAGTAACTTTCTCCCTCAGCAGGCTTCAAGAACTCATTTATGCTTTTTGTCTGCAAGAAATTAAATGTATCAAGCCTCACAATTGAAACAGTAATTAAATTTATTGAACTCAAACCCATTCGTGGATCAATGTCTTGTCTTTAGAATATTATACAAGATGGGGTCCTACTGAAGTGTAAACTTTCACCCTCTTCA